>CAJUYI010001478.1:26028-47720 GCA_910591695.1 Galerucella pusilla
TATAGGTATTGAATGAATACATAAATATATATTCGATTATGATTATTGTTTTAATTGATGGCGCAGTTTTGAAGATTTACTGGAAATTTCCAAGAAAACTAGATCCGGCACTGGAAATTGTGAGTCAACGGTGCAATTTGGTGAGAAATTCAGAAAATATTTTAAACTAGCAACATCGCGGCCATACCGAGTTGAAGGTACAAGGTCATTGACGACGGAGCTGAATGTTTTACCGGGATTCGTATCTGTTCTCTTTGTAATATGTGATATGGGGAAAAATAATAGGTGTTTTTTCATATAAATGTCTTATATCTGATTGAATTAACATGAAGTAAGGTATTGTTCCGTCTACTTCGACTTTTTGAGACTACTTTCCGGCTTGACTCACATATCGTTTTTATTATATTATTATGCAAAGTACAGCAAATGTACAGTTCAATAATAATAAGTGATGGAACAAAATGTATCCTCGGTTTTTGAAGGATAATAAAATATTCAACTTGCTGTATGGAATGGCAGGATACAGAGACATTAGAACAAAATTCAGAAATGAACAAATATTGGTATTGATGGAAACTAAATTACAAGAGCTTTGCAGATTAAAAATTCTGAGAATGTTCTCAAGTTGAATATATAGTACCTACTCATGTTCCTTTCTAACCGAAGTAGCCAGAGGTTTGCGAAAAAAAGTCATAAAGAGTAACACTTCACGCTGAAAAAAATTTCTTTCCTATTGTTATTTCTATCAAGTTACGAATGATCATTTTTTTGTTCCATAAAATACTTTTTCTCCGATCGTGGAAAAAGTGACACTATTTTGATCTGCTTTCTATGCGCAAAGCTCAACATTCCAGAATAGTGGGCAGTTGCTAAGCAATTAGAACATAACAGTGCGGTAATATTCTTACAGCACTGCTGTAGCGTGCGGTAATGTTACAAATGGATTGTTACAATAAAATGAAACAAAGTATGGTTTTAATTTTCATATTGATAAAGTTGTTATGGAAGAAATAAAAGAAACATCTAATTTATAACGACATTCTTGAACACGAATTAATTGTTGTTCATATTTACATTTATTGTACAGTTTGTACAATTTGTAAATTGTACTGGAGGGCAACGAGAATTTATAGACGATGAAGCTGCATGGCTAATTGTTTGGTTTATCTCGTTCCGATCATTTACATTTGAAGTCAAGGCAGTGGTGTTGAATATTTTATTAGCCACTTCTACTTTATTATTAAGTGATTCGTCAATATATTCGATCGGAGAAAAATTATTTTACTTTTGCCATAACAAAGTAATTTTCATGGTTACCACTTTTATATTTCAATATTAATATATAGAGAAACCTATCTAAACTCACTTGATTACATCTTGAATGAAATATCTTCCAATTAATTTTTTTAATGTAAATCAATGATCGAAGGAAAAATAGTATGTTAGTTGGTTATTATGTATTATATATATTATGGTTATTATGTATCACTCAACAAACTAATCAATTCTCTTGGGTTAATTTAGTTTAGGATAGTGAAATCCTTAGTCAAAAATGCTTTCTTTATTGGTACAATGTGAGATTGTTACAGGTACCTATTATTACTTTAGAAAAAGTAAAAGAAATATAATTAATAATACCAGGTGACAAAATATTAACAATAAAATATGTCAGGACAATAAAAACCACCAAACAAAGAACAGTATTATTTGTTGGAGCAAGTTGCACTGTTGTGGCACTTAATTACACGTATATCCAGACGCAAGACATTTACACTTTTTATTCGCACAACTCTTCTTGCAGTGACATCGCACATATCCTTAGGTTGAACCCGATACTGAAAATTTTCCTGCAGCGCTTCGTAATGTTATTTCGGTGTCCGTCTTGACATTTTCCAACTTTAAAAGTTGTTGCTTACATATTTAAAATTCGTTGCGGAAATAGAGCTGTTTGAGGACACCGTGAACAGTTCCAATTCTGTAAAATTCATCTTCTACACTCATTATGACGCCCAATATATTTCTATGATGCGGACAGTTCCTGGTTTAAATTTCTTGCGAGAAGTTTGTAGCATTTTTTGTGCTTGCCTTTTTAGACTTCCCTGGCATGAATCATCGCTTTAATATTGTTTGTATTCTGACAATAGTCACATACGTTTTCTTCAGAATATAATAGATATTTTTGTGGTAATGATTCATTGAGAGCATTTTCTGCTGTTTCAGTAGAGAAAAATGTCATTGCTTGCTTTTTAAATAAAACTGAGGTTTTATTGTTAACTTTGACCGAAACTGGAGTTTCACGTTGGTTGGTTTACATACTAACCAACTCGTTGGTTATTATGTATTACTACCAATATCAGGTTCACATTTTATCCAACTAATGTGGATAGTTCACAAACTAGCCAAAAATGCTAGCTAATTTGATTGGTTTTTGGAATTGTCAAAAAATTTTCTATCTAAACAAGTTAAGTTGAACCTGTTTATTGCTATAAAAGGTGCTTACAGTCATAAACACATTATACCATACAAAATTTAAAATTATATTCACGTTATTCTTGCAGAATTGAAACTATAAATTGAATTATTCAAAATAACCGACCTAAAAATGTACCTTCAGTTTATTCTTCTTTCTTTCTTAAATACACAAAGTTATAAACTTATAAATATGTATTAAAAAATGTGGTACTTATGATAATATTTTATGGAGAATGGAATTATTTATTCTCATTCAAGAGAAAGTATCTTATTGGAAAGTTTCCCCTACAGTGCGACATATAAGAACTAACTTTTGTTCAAATTAACGGGTCAAAAAGTGATCGTTGAAATGTTGAAGGAAATCGTTTTTTGGATTTTTCACTAGAAATTTTTATTTCAACGCAAATTTCTCGACTCCAATCTTCAAAATAAGTGAGCAATATCGAATTTTTGTGTAATCACTAATCAGTGAAAAACTCGTGGCTCGGTACAGTTCATTGGACTCGTCCTTGACTTTTGAAAAGGTGATAAGTTCTTCCTAATAATCGGTTAATTGACCCTGATATCATTTTAGATCGCTGTTTGTTGGCGTTGTGATATTACTGACTATGTCGCAAAACAATAATTCTTTAAATAATTGTACCATTCTTTTGTTGATAGAAGCAATTAACAACTTCTCGGCAAAAACAAAATTATTACCTGTTTTTCTTTTTTCTCCACTAAAAGCATATCACTTTCATCTTACGTTTGTTATAACTGTCACTGATAATATAAATTGTAATTCAAATATTTGAAATGTGATGACAAATGAATGCTTCGATAATAACAAGGTCAAAATGTGCACTATCACTATCAATGTTTGATATTATTAGTTTATAAAATACATGTAGTAATTGGAGATGTAGGTAGTGAACTGATGTGGTTTCCCGTTAAACTGACAAAGATGGACTTTTTAGATGTTGTGGGAGTTTCCTTGATTACGTGAAATGGATAATTAGTTTTAGTAACAACAGAGATAATGATTTTTGAATTGATGAGGCTTTTACTTGATGTAGATCCATAGTAATTTATGAAATCAAACAATTTTATTTTGTTAAATCTACATTATATTTAACCTTAAAGTTGTGACGCGTTTCGCTAACACAGTAGCTTTTTCAAACGAAAAAAGCTACTGTGTTAGCGAAACGTTTTGAAAAGTTTTTCTGTAAATTGGAAGGTTAACGAGATAAAATCCATTTCAGTGGTAGTTATGCGCGAACGGCCCGAGAACCAAATTTACTAACCTCTCAACTTAAAAGTTAATAATTTTGGGCTTACAGCATTCTGAAAAGATGAATAAACACATGTAAAATGTAGAGAAAGATCTCAACTTTCATGTAGAAATATTTTCTAATTTGAAAAAGTAGATTTTCTAACTGTAAATTAAGTTTATTCATAAAAAAATTGAGTTTGGGTTTTTGAAATGTAAAGATCATATATAGGCCAGTGCAATAACGGAAAAAATTGGCTAAAATCGGAAAAATTAGTAACAGCCAGGGACCCTTAAAAAAGTATACTTTGGGGTATAACTAACACAGGAAAAATAATTTAAACAAAGTTTGAGTGGAAATGTGTAAATGGGGAGGTTTTTTAGGGGTTGAAAACTTACTTTTGCATTTTTAAGGCAGAAAATGACTTTTTAGCGCAAAATGTTGTACAGGAAAGTTGTAGATAATAAAAAAATGAACAACTTTTGGGAAACAGATTTTTCAACATAACCTCAAATTCAAGGTGAAAATGGCAAAAAACCGTTTTTTTCTTTTTTAATTTTTTTCTCTGGCAAAAAAAATGCAATTTGCATGAAACTTGGTGAAAGTATATCTTTTTTTAAGTTACATAAGCACAATTTTTTTGCACAACCAAAAAAAATTATTTTCCGAAATATTTAAGATTTTTCGAAAAAAAAGGTTAATTTTCAAAAAAAAATTGTTGCAGTCAAATTTTCGATTTTCGAATTCTGCACCCGCGCAATTTGTTCGTTGGAATGTCAACTTTAATATGGCTTATCTATGTTGGGGTCGGATTTTGCATTAAACCCCTTAAAAATTAAAAAAACGAAAAAAAACGACTTTTTCATATGCATATTTTTTAATATGTATTATACTATGTATTATTTTCAATTTTTTTTAGTACTTACGTAGACAAATAATTCTTTCACAGGTATAATTCAATAAAATGATTTAAATTTTGAATAAATAATATACAACAATGTATTTTTTTATTTGCAAATTAACAAAAATAAAAAATATTACACCTTACAAAAAAATTTATGTTACAAAATATATTATAAATCTGATTCATGTTCTTCAATGCAACTTTCATCATCTGAATCGGGATCATTTTGATCTACTTCGAGTCCTTCGTTTTCATTACGAGAAGGTGGTGGCTCTTCAACAGTCTCTTGATCATTTTCATCTTCAAATACGATCTCGTCTCTGTTCGTGCAGTTATCGTGGCAATTAATGCACAAGTTTGAACATTTCATGCCGTGCTTTCGGCAGCCACATCTTGCCGAACAACCTGTTTCGCAAGTACAGCTAATCGTTTTGAGTAATATATCCGGAATCAATTGTAAATTGTTCGATATAAATGTAGGTACGAGTCTACCTGCACGTTCATTCCAGCCCCATACCTTAGCTTTGTCATTGGTATGCTCATTTGAAAAGCCAAGCCAACTTTGAATTTGGTAATAAATTCTGTACGAATGCTCTGCAGCTGCCCCTTCAGTTGGCGGTAATTTTTCTAATTTGAAACCAGATTTATTGGTTGCTTTCTGATACAATTCAAAACGTAATGCGTTCAGCGACACATTTGATTTTTTTTTTATTTTGATAAATATCAGCGATAAGCTGACAACCATTTTTTGCAATGATTTCTTGATCTGCATCCTTATCAAAGAAAACATTAGCTAAGTGTAATAAATTATTATTATTTAATAATAATTTAAACAGAGTTTTTTTTTCCTTTACCAGCTAACCCAGAAGTAGAGTCACAGCCGGTGAAAGCGTGAATAAATGCAATTATTTTTTTGTAAGTTTTGTGTACAAAACAATCAGACGAATAGAACGCATCCTTTTGTTTGCCTGACCCTGGTTTGTGGAAAAAAATTCTTTCATTTTGAACATTTAATTGATGCAAAAGTACAAGCAAATCAATATCTTGACCTACGATGATGACAGTTTTTGTAGTGTGCTTCGCTACTTCAATTGCAGTATTAATAATAAATGCATCGGCGTCTTCGGCAGCTTGTTTGCAGATAAAACCGTGTGACTGCAATCTATCTGAGATACTTTTTATTAAATTATTTTTGTTACTGTCATTTGATAAAAACTGGTCTTGAGAAAATGGTATTTTTGTAATTTCTTGGTATTGGAACGTAGGAATAATTATAGATTTCTGACGACGTGAACGTTCACTTTGTTTTGTGCCAGTCGAAGTAGAAGTACTTGCTGTTGAAGTAGAAGATGAAGTTGCGTTTGCGTAGGGGTAACCATCGAACATGATATAACTATTTCCTGCGTAATGGCTCTGAACGTACCTGAGATATTTATTTAAAATTTCATCTATAGAATTTCTCTGCCAAATTACCTTATGGAGTAAGAACCCGCCGTCTACAACATGTAAGACATATTAAAAAATACGCATATGAAAAAGTCGTTTTTTTTCGTTTTTTCAATTTTTAAGGGGTTTAATGCAAAATCCGACCCCAACATAGATAAGCCATATTAAAGTTGACATTCCAACGAACAAATTGCGCGGGTGCAGAATTCGAAAATCGAAAATTTGACTGCAGCAATTTTTTTTGAAAATTAACCTTTTTTTTTGAAAAATCTCAAATATTTCGGAAAATAATTTTTTTTGGTTGTGCAAAAAAATTGTGCTTATGTAGCATAAAAAAAAATATACTTTCACCAAGTTTCATGCAAATTGAATTTTTTTTGCCAGAGAAAAAAATTAAAAAAGAAAAAAACGGTTTTTTGTCATTTTCACGTTGAATTTGAGGTTATGTTGAAAAATCTTTCATTCAAAAGTTGTTCATTTTTTTATTATCTACAACTTTTCTGTACAACATTTTGCGCTAAAAAGTCATTTTCTGCCTTAAAAATGCAAAAGTAAGTTTTCAACCCCTAAAAAACCTCCCCATTTACACATTTCCACTCAAACTTTGTTTAAATTATTTTTCCTGTGTTAGTTAAACCTCAAAGTATACTTTTTTAAGGGTCCCTGGCTGTTACTAATTTTTTCGTAAAAAAAACTAATTGCACTAGTCTAATATAAGTCATATAACAAACTTTTTTTTCTCGCAATCATTTGAAAGATATATCAAAATAAGAGTTAATTTCTGAATTCAGTGCCGAAGACACGCCGACAACTCCATAACAAATCCGAGCGCGTGTGACGTCATAATATTAGTTTTCACTCATTAGCTACGTTCGTTATTTGCATCGCAGAGGAGACAGATTTTTGGACACGTAATCAAAGATTAATCTGAGCAAATTGCTATTAACGAACGGCCCGACCAATCCTGTGCCAATCATACATATAAACGAACTTCTAACCTCCTTCATGCCTGTGTCTTTCATTTAAAGACTACGCTTTTTTGTTTGATTTTTCCGTTTTAGATTTCATTTTTCATTTTTTACGACTATGTCTAGCCCTAAGGCAATTTTCAGTCGCTATTCATGGTCAACAAACAGTATAAACGAGATTCATCTAATGACAGGAGTGACTACAACATAACCTCATAACATGACAGATAAACAGATTAATCTTTCTCGTCGGTTAAAATATTCCGAGCAAACAGATTTACATCGGACTGATCTAAGCGGAATTACCGAACAGTTCAGATTTACCTACCCTACCTCCAGATTTAATAAGCGAACGATTCAGACTGAAAAGATTAATCGGATGAAAATAACGAACGCAGCTACTGATTATATGAATGTTATTTTACACTTAACCTCATGATTATAATCAGTGACATATATGTTGAGGATAGAGGAGTTCAGTTTAAGGTCAGTGTGGCCAACAAAAAGTGTTTTTTTCTGACAAGAATGACAGTATGGATTTTAAAGTGCTTCCAAAGCATACTAATTCAAAACCACAAAGTCTCGGTCATTGGACTGATTAAATTGAGAAATAATCAGTATTGTAGTTTTTTCTCACATGTTACATGGGTCATCAGGTACGGAAGCCGCAATAGCTCATTGGTGACTGATGAACTAGTGGCCGCGTGCACATGCTGGAAGTGGCCGCGTGCACATGTTGGAAGTGGCCGCCGCGTCTGGGATAAATGCAGATTTTCACATTATCCCGGCAGCTAATCGAGCTCCACTTAGCCTCAAAATTATAATCAATGACATATATTATGTTAAGAATAGAGGAGTTCAGTTTAAGATCAGTGTGGCCAACAAAAAGTGTTTTTTTCTGACAAGGATCACATTTATAAGGTCTACCATTCAAAACATAAGATTTTTGCATGTTTTTTATCATTGCGACTATAAGGAGAAAGTTGTTAACCGAGGAAAATCTAACATACGAGAATGCATGTAAAACAGGACTAAGTATGGAACTGGCAGAGAGACAGGCGAAAGCGATGGAACCAGAAAGTGTCAATAAAGTTGAAAGAGAGTGGAGGTCAAAATATAACACTAAAAATAAAGATATGCTGTCACATTCTAGAGAAAATGCGAGTCAAGCCAGGCTGGATAAAAATAAGGACACGTGTCGAGGATGTCTTCGAAATCACAAGGATCCTACTAAGTGTCCGGCAAAAGCATGGATCTGTTTTACCTGCAAAAGTACAGGACACACCTCAAAATCACCATTATGTGAAGGGAGAGTTAACTTTGTGGAAAATGAAGAGGTCGAGGAGGATGAATTTGAAGTCAATTGGTGTAATCAAGTGGAAGAGGTACATCAATTGATAGGAAATTCAAAATGCGAACCATTAGTGTTAGAGGTATTTATAGAAAATAAGTTAGTTAGGTTAGAAGTCGATACAGGTTCAGATAGCACAATAATACCTTATGAAATGTTTAAAAGATTATTTCCATCTGTAAATCTAGTTAGAGCGAATATTAAACTGAAAATCTTATTTGGGCCAGCGAAAGATGATATTTTGCAAGCCAATGTGAATGTTAAATTTGGGAATATTAGATCATTATTAAATGTGAAAATTGTTAATTTTACATCTAACGTTTGTTTACTAGGTAGGTCTTGGTTAAATATATTAATTCCAGAATGGAAAACATATTTCAATCCTGTTTCATGAGATACATAAGATAAATGCAGAAAATAATGTGCTATTAGACAATTTAATAAATAATTACAATGATGTATTCAATAAAAATCAGAGTATCAAGGCTTTTGTTGCAAATATTAAAATAAAAGAAGGGGCTTCACCCAAGTTCAGTAAACCTTATAGAATACCTTTTGCTCTTAAAGACAAAGTTGAGAAAGAAATTATGGATTTAGTGAAAAATGATATTTTAGAACCTGTAGAGACATCTGAGTGGGCTAGTTCTATCGTTATAGTACCAAAAACAACGGGTAAAATTCGTATATGTGGAGATTTCAAAAAGACAATAAATCCGGTATTGGAGGATAATTATTACCCTATACCCACTATTGAAGAAATATTTGCTTCGATAGAAGGGGGTACGTTGTTTTCAGTCATAGATTTAAAAAATGCTTATTTTCAATTAAAGGTGGGAGAGGACAGCAGACGTTTTTTGACAGTAAATACACCTATCGGTCTATATAGGTACAAAAGATTAGCTTTTGGGGTAAAATCCGCACCTCACATTTTCCAGTCAGTTATTGACCAAATTTTGAAAGATATACCGGGCGTACATTGCTACTTAGACGACTGTCTAGTCTCGGCAAGGTCTGAAGCGGAAATGCACAATAAACTAAAAATAATTTTAGATCGTTTCAAAGAATTTACTGTCAGAGTGAATGTAGAAAAAAGTAAGTTCTTTGTCAACAAGGTAATCTTTTTAGGACATGAACTATCAGAAAAGGGCATCGAACCATGTAGTACAAAAGTTGAAGCTATAGTTCATGCACCAAAACCTGATAATAAACAGCAGTTACAATCTTATTTAGGTTTACTACATTTTTATTCAAAATTCATCTCAAGATTTTCAGAAAAAATGAAACCATTGTATAGTTTATTAAAAAAAGATACTCCTTGGAGATGGACTGAGGAGGTTGACAGGACGTTTGAAGCTAGCAAACAACTACTGACTAATGCAAATATTTTGATGCCATTTGACCCAAAATTGCCCATTGTTGTGTCATCTGATGCATCGTACTATGGTATAGGTGCAGTTCTTGGACACCTTTTACCTGATGGATCAGAAAGGCCGGTAATGTTTGTGTCCGCTACCTTGTCTAAAGCGGAACTTAACTATAGCCAACTAGAGAAAGAAGCCTTAAGTGTAATATTTGCACTTAAAAAGTTTCACAATTATATTCATGGAACTCACTTCATATTATATAATGATCATTAGCCATTGCAGTCCATTTTGTCTCCTTCTAAGTCATTACCACCTTTGGCTGCAGCCAGAGTGCAAAGATGGGCAGTGCAGATATCCATGTATGACTATGAGATACACTATAGAGAGAGTAAAAAAATGGGGAATGCTGATGCCCTTTCACGTTTACCCCTAGGAGATCACAAGAGTGGTAAAACTGTTAAATATTTCTCAATGGTCCAAGAATTACCATTATCACACAAAGATGTAGCGAAGGAAACTTGTAAAGATAGAGTTATCCGTAAAATTAAAGATTTTATTATTCAGGGATGGCCAAAAGTTGTGGACAAGGAATTCCTAGCTTATTCCCGTATCAAAGAGTACCTAGATGTTGATCAAAATTGCATTATGTATAGTAACAGAGTTGTTATACCTAAACATTTACAAGCAAAAGTCTTGACGCTTCTACATGATCAGCACCCAGGAATTGCTAAGATGAAAATTTTGGCATTTATGTCTACTGGGAAAATATAAACAAAGACATTGAGCAAGTAATTAAGTCTTGTGAATGCTGCCAGTTAAATGCAAACAATGTGCCAAATGCACCTTTAACATCTTGGTCCTTGTGCTGGAAAAAATGGCAACGCATTCATATAGATCTTACCAAAAAGTCTAATGTCAACTTTCTTATTTTAATAGATTCACATAGTAAATGGATTGATGCGTGGATTCTAAATTCTACGAATGCATCTAATGTTATAGCTTGTCTAAGGAAATCTTTCGCAGTTTTTGGACTACCAGATGAAATACACTCTGACAATGGACCTCCCTTCAATTCGGAAGAATTTGTTACTTTTTGTGTTAACAACGGTATTAGAGTATCGAAATCTCCACCTGTACATCCAGCTTCAAATGGTACTGTAGAATGGTGCATTCAAACATTTAAAAATAATTTTTTAAAACAAATATATGATGACAAAACAAACATTTTATCAAATCAACAAAAATTAGACAATTTTCTGTTTTATTACAGAAATATGCCACATAGCACCCATAGCATCCAGCAGATGTCATGTTGCGACAAAAACCTAAAACTAGATTTTCGTTGTTAAAGCCAAATTTCAATAAAAAAGTCGAGGACCAGCAAACTAAACTGCTAGAAAAAAGAAACAATGGTAATAATATATCGAAATTTAAAGAATTTCAGATAGGGGAAGAAGTTTATGTAAAAAATGTACGGGGTGAAAAGAACAACTGGGCTAAAGGAGTTGTTGAAGTCAGAGTCAGTCCTGTTACGTATATTTTAACAGTAGACGATCACGTTCGTCACGTACACATAGACCATCTAAGAAAAATGGAAAAATATGGTAATGGGAATGACTTGATGATGGGAGTAAATGTTACTCAAAACAACTTGGCCTTAACATCAGAAAATCGAAATAAAAGTATTTTGCCTAATGTAAATTCTGTTGTACCTAGTCCAAATTCTGACATAATGTTACAACCAAATAATGTCACAGTTCCATTATTACCTACAAATGAGGAAAAAAATAATGTGACTGTGAATACTGGAGTTCTTGAACCGGGGAATAATATAAGTACAGCTAGTGTCAGTGAAACTACACTGGAAGTACCGGTAAGAAGATCTTCCAGAGTGATTAAAAGACCCTCTAGGTTTTTAGATTAATTAGTTTTATTTGTGTTAAGCATTGTTAATTAATCAAAAGGGGGAAGAGATATTATATATCTGACTATTTATAATAACGCGAGAGTAACTTTGGCAACGGCAGACGTATTGTCAGTAAGCAGTCAGATAAAAGTAGTCTGTGTTTCACTTTTTGATTGATGTCAAATATTAAAAAGGTTTTCAAAGTAAAGTGGTTTAATTTTAGACTAGAAGTATTATAAAACATAACACTCTTGACAAGTAGCCATTTCATTTCTGTTATTCTGTCACTAGTTATGTGAAATGTCAGTTATATTTATTTTTGTTGATGTTCGGTCAATTGTGTAAGTCCATTTTCAATTAGATTTTTGTAGCATTTCTTATTAGTTATACCTATCTATATCCTTCTTATTACTTTTTCCACTGACATCTGACATAACTAGTGACAGATAACAGAAATGAAATGGCTACTTGTCAAGAGTTCCTAGAATTATTGGCCAACGATATGTTGAGTATTCAGCTAAAAAGTAATTTTAAATTTCAAAATTCACGCTTCGGGAGTGTATTCATTATCTCAACAGAGTAATAAAGATGTTCGCAATGATAAAGAACATGTGAAAATCTTATGTTTTGAATGGTAGACTTCAACTGTTTCTTGTCATAAAAACCATTTTTTGTTGGCCACATTGACCTGCTTAGACTGAACTCCTGTATTGCCGTAAATGCGTAACTGTTATAAAATAGCTTTAACATTATGACGTCACAACTATGGTGACCAATCATGGCGCGTTCATAGTCACGTGGTTTTTCTTCAAATTTTATCAATTTTCGATTGCTAATAAATAATTGGAAACATTTTTTTTCCAATTTTTCGCATTAAATATCAATATTATTAATAATAAAGTTTTAAAATACATAAAAAAAATAATACATTTTTTTCAAAATCCCAATTATAACTCGTATTCAATTTATACTTATCCCAGTGATAATCTCTTCCAGAATAAGCATTGCAAATGAGCATAAAATATTATCATTATAAAAGCAAAGCCATCAATATTTCGGATTTCAAACAAATGCTTCTTGAAAATCTTTTTTTTCCATGCTTCATTTCACTTGTTATTTTAGACTTCATTCAATTTAATCTTTTTTCGGAATTCATATAATTCAATGAAACTTTAAATAAATATCAAATTTTGAAATAATAGACAATTATTTACAATAAATACTCAAATCAGACGTCTTCTAGCAAACCTTTTATAACTTTTTATAGTATTCATGATATTTCCTAAAATTGTGATTGTCATACAAAAGAACACACCTAAGGCTTAGGTAAGAAAGAGAAGGACACAAATAAACGAGAAAAAGCAGATGAGAGAGCGGCTTATATGCGCCGCCGCGTAATAATAACAACAATAATAATAATAAGATATTAACAACAAAAATTTCAAAAAATCACATCAAAATTAGACGTTGTTATTGAAACAATAATGAAAATGAAGTGAGATAAAAAAAATGGAGGTTCAATGAAGGTTCACGTGGAATATCGTCTGTATCTTTGTGAAAAATGCAGATACAAAAAAAAGTTTCAAATTAAATTTGAAGATAACGACATGATCTTCAAAGTACGCTATGTTATATAATTCAATTTTCCAATTTATTGATGTTAATTAGAGGAATTTTGTAGAAAACACGACTTTTTAGTGGAGGTTTACGTGGAAAATCGATCATGGTATATTTTCTTGCAATGTATTTGGAGATACCCCATTTCAGAACACATTCCAGATGAGCTTTTTCTGTTGCAAATATCATTGTTCATTTACTATCGTAAAATTAAAAACATGAAAATTGATGTTCAAAAATACTACTAGGGAAATTTTTTATATTTTGAAAACTATTGCAGATAGAAAAAAATGTTTCGACAAATTTTGTAGATAAGTGTATCAGCTACATTTTTTACTCCGAACATCTCTGTGTTTCCATTATTTAAACAATTAGAGTGAAAAACCGTCCTGACAACCGATGCTGTAAGTGAACAAAAAAGATCGATCACGCAAAAAAGGATATTGGATGTACCTACCAATATACACGTTTTTGAACCATAAGTCCATATTTTCTCAACCGTATCGTGTGTATCATACCAAGTTTCGTCCAAATAGACAATTCGCTGGTTTTCTTCTCTTCACTTAGCTACTTGTTCCAAGTGTGTATGCCGCATATTCAACATTCTTCTGCTTCCCATGACTGTTTACGTTTATTGATCGTTTTGAATTTGAATGCCAATTTTTAATTATAACAGGTCTAGAACCAAAAGGCCGCAATAAAAAACAAAGTACTTGATTACGTGAAGATTTACTGTTACTTATAAAGTAAAACTTGAAAGTGATATACAACATTGTATTTTTCAACATTTTCAAACATTTCTTCCCTTCAACTACTCTATTTTCGTCTAAAGTACATAAGGTAAATTAGCACTCCTGATATATACTTGAATAACTGACAATTTTAATTTAAGTTATCGTTAAGTTAAGAATTTTCGGTGAACACAAGGTACTTACTTCACTTTCCCACATTGAGCTATTTTTGGCCCGTGGTAAGAATATAAAATTATGTAGGACTTCCTCATGCCGCGACGATATGCCGTGATCATCAGTAGGTATATTTGTCATTTCAACCATTCGATGAACAGGTGTCAGGCTGAGCGTTGATCTAGTCAATTATTCAGGGTGCCTGGATAGGTGTCCTTGCAGAATTTACTGTTGAAGAAAAGTTTAGGTGCCTGAGCATCATCTGCTCCTTTTGTGTATTCCCACTTGAAATATAGGCAAATAACACTATTAGGCATTGTATCAATTACATCATAGAGGGTGAAACAATAACTTTTTGTATTATTTGTTTCCGGAGCTTCCAATTTATATTATCAAATTCCTTGTTCATGAATAATACACTCATTATACTTCCACTTATTTTATTCGATGATAATTACCAGACTTCTAGTTACAAACAGTTTTTTGATTGCATACACTCAATGGAGGTGGAAGTCGACCGAAAAATACAGAATATGAATTTTAAATTGCTTCTAAAGCGTACTAATTCAAAACTACAAAGTCTCGGTCCTTGGACGGATTAAATTGAGAAATAATCAGTATTGTAGTTTCTTCTCACATGTTACATGGGTTATCAGGTACGGAAGCCGGGATTGCTCATTGGTGACTGAAAAAAAAGGAAGGGAAGGAAAGTTCCCACCACACACCCCTGGCCTAGCATGACCAGTCACTTTCAGAAAAGGAAAGGAATGGAAGGAGCCCACTTCATTTGACTAATACATATCAATAAACTAATAACATACAATTAGTGTGCGTAGGAAAGAATCATGTGCTTCTTGGTTGTCCAAGGAGCACCGCCTTCTTCAGGGTCCCTATAATTAACCCCTGGCTGCCTGCATCTAGCAGCTGCCTCATACATGCCTTTATAGGATATTTGTATTTGCACCAACATATTGCATAAGTAAACTATAATGAAACAACATAAACTAAAATATGAAAACGAATAACAAAATCCTAACCGCATATTCTTCAATAACTATAACACTCAACTTAATTTTAATTAAGCTACCTTAACTAAGTTACTTATCCAAAACAGTACTCGGTACTTGTGTTTGTACCTAAAGGTGGCTATATACCTGAAAATTGATTGTTATTTTAAATTTAAACTCTGGTTTCCCCCTCAATCAATTTTCTTCCTCTATAATGAACTTACTCAATAAATTTACATTGTTGCCAAGTAGAGTGATGGTCTGAGCGAAGTTCCCTGTGAAGTGACCCAGCACTCGCACAACCTCTACGCGTTGTTTATGAAAATTTTGACGTGCCATAATTCTATGGTTTGGGCTATCTACTTGATCGCATTGTGCGTATACTAAAGCCCCCTTCCCTATGCGGAGGAGGTGTACACCGAGATTTTCGTGGCTGATAAGCAGCAGCGTAGTTTCCCGCTTCAGTCTTATTTGACAATTGTCGAGCCAGTCTCTTATGTTTGGAATCAGTTCGTACACGTACCTCTCCTTATCTGTGTGATCCCATTCCTCTTGCCATTTGTTTAGTAGGATCCTGTTTGCTTCGAGTTTAACTACCGTCCAGTATCTTAGATCTTCCGTGATGATCCTTGTCCCCAGCAGATGCGCATTACCCGTCTTCTTTAGAGAAATCATTGCCTCCACAAATTGAAGGTGTAGATGGAGAGGCGGTAACTGCGCAAGCACGCATAACGTTTCACTTGGCGTTGACCTGTAGGCGCCGAGCATGGCTCTTGAGCAGATTGCCTGGCTTGTTCTGAACACTCTCCTCTTCACCACTTTAGCAATTCTGTGTCCCCACACCTCAATAACATATGAGAGAATGGGGATAATAGCACTCATGTAAATAACCTTAATTGAGTTTTGCAGCCTGTCGATGTTTCCCCAGTTCCGGTTGGTGTATCGCCTTAGGACTTGAAAGATGTTACGAACCTTTTCGGTGATATATATTATATGATCTCTGTAATGCAATTTCTCATCGAGGCTGATACCAAGATATTTCATGTTTGTGACCCTCTGCACTGGGTTTCCATCCAACCTGACTACTGGATTTCTGTTCTGCGATAGATTTGAGAAAATAACATATTTAGTCTTCTCTCTGGATATTGAGAATTTATTCTGATTTGCCCACTCAGTAAGAGTCTGTGCATGCATAAGTTCGTAAGCCTCTCAAGTTCGGCTCGGCTGTCGGCGTGGATTGAAATCACGACGTCGTCAGCATAAACAATTAACTTAACGCCTGCCGGCCAGTCTCGTTGTAGTAGGGTGTTTATCACCAGGTTCCAAAGAAATGGACCCAGCACGGACCCCTGGGGACAGCCCTTCGTGCATCGCTTCTCTGTCTCTGTGTATAATGCTTGGTACCTTGGTTATTTAAGTAAGCTTATTCGCCTGTCTTATATGAGAAGTTAGGGCAGAAACTGCGTGCACTGTGGAACGTGCCCTGCGGAAGCCAAACTGGGCCTCATCAAAGAAAGCTCGCTCATTGTGAATAGAAAAGATTTTGTTAAGGAGAAGACGCTCAAGAACTTTTGCCAGTTCGGATAGCAGTGTGATTGGGCGCAGCGCTTTGGGATCCTTAGGATCGCGATCGGGAGATTTAAGAATAGTAACAAGGTTACCTACTTTCCACTGACGTGGAAAAAAACCTATCGTCAGACAAGCATTATATAGACGTAAAAGATGGTGTTTGATGTGCTGATAGCACCAAACAATGATTTTGCCGTGAATTTGGTCGATACCGGGAGCCTTATATTGCTTTATTCTCGATACTGCTTCGTCCATATCACCCTCGCTGAAAGTGACCATCTCGTTTACTTTTCCAATACAGGTTCTTGCGGTCTCTCTGATATCGGCGTGGTATTCATCCTCATTAAAATCTTCATCATCTGGCATGAGCCTATTAAAAATTTCCTCCAACGTATTTTGAAGAAGAGTAGTAACAGAGCCATCTGTGCGGCGCACGTTTAACAGTGTATTGCTGATTTTTATCTTATTCGCAGCAAGTTTGTAAACTGTCCCCAGGGGTCACGTTGTAGATCTTCATCAACAAAGGACTTCCATGAGGACAGCTTGGCACTCTTGACATCTTCGAAATATTTCGAGATACTGTCGGTGTACACCGCTCCAATCTAAGCCTCTTCGCTTAAGGCGTTGATATTGTTTACGCAGTTTAGCTATATTTTTCTTTTTCCCTAGAAGTCGCTCAGACCACCATGGAGTATCTCTGTTCCCTCTTTTGGAGACCCTACAAGCCAGCCTCGTTATATCCTGCAAGCACTGCGTTAATTCGTCAACAAAAGTGTCGAGTTCATGTGCCTGATCCAAAGGAAGGCCCTCGAGTCGCTCCGTTAGAGGAGCCGCAACCTCGTCGATTGCTTCCTTCCGAGCGGATCGTATACAGATCGCCTCGCAGGTGTCATACATCTTGTCGAACTCAATATGAGTTTCGATGTATCGATGATCACTTTGGATTATATCTTCGATTACGTTCCACTGCGTAACTTTGTTCAGCAAATTGCCGGTAGTAATGGTGACATCTATATTGTCCTCCCCATTGTCCGTGGAGAAGGTATATGGCTCATGTGCCCTAGTTATAATAAATAAATTATTAACTGTGATGAACTCTTCGAGAGCTTCTCCTCTATAGTTGGTCTGTTTAGAAAACCAAGGATACGACTTAAAATTGGAATCCCCAACTATTAGCATGGGAGTTCCTCTATATTTATTAATTATTTCTTGAATATGCTGCAGATCTTCTTCGATGTCACCATCCCACTTAAAGTAGATAGAGACAACCACGAGGCTTTCATTGTGATAGTTTATTTGACGGACAGTAGTCATCTGGGAGGTGAACTGGCTGATCTGCATTACTTCAAGATCCTGGCTAAGTACCAGAATCGCAGTTAGTGGTTTTTGGTCTTTCTCATATACCGCCTTATATTGCCTAAAGCCAGGAATATAGTGTTTGCCATTTTGGCTGAAGGAGTGAGGCTCCTGTAGACACAAAATGGAAACATCTCTTGTATCTGCTAGGGGTCTGATTTCGTTTGTTGCTAGTCGTCTATAACCTAGGTTTGCCTGCGCTACTCTGATATTTAGTTTATTGACCATAGTTGATATTCGAAACAAGTTCACGTGTCCTTTTACTATATGTCGGGCACTTGTTTGATCTGGCATCGTGCTTATCCTCTAGGATTGCTTATCCTCTAGGATACCGGCCTGATGGCAGTTATAGCATTCAACTGTCTAGCTATTACAATTCCTGGTATCGTGATCTTTGGCACACTTGGCACAGTTGAAATCGCCCCGACAGTGTTGTTGAAGATGCCCGTATTTAAGGCACTTATAGCATCTTATAACCCTCACATGGTCTTTGACTACGCAGGAAGACCACTTAATATACACCCTTCCTTCCTCCACTAACCGCTTTCTTGTAGCTGCATTTACCTCCACCACCCAATGGGCAAATTTCTTGTCACGCGGTCCGAATTTGTACTTCGGCTCTACTTCCGTTTCATCCTCACCCTCCAGGATCGCCTCGAGGGCCACCTTTAGGCCATCTTGAGTAATTTCATTTGGCACCCTATAGATCGCCATTCTTGGCGATAATTTGCCCTGAATCTCATACTTGAGACCAATTTCCTTTAGCAGCTGTTTATTTGTTTTAGATTCATCGATATCTTTCGCTTCAATTCGAATGCCGTTCTTCCCAGTTCTTCACTAGGCTTCATTCTGGTGAGTAGTAAATTCTTTGTGCCATCGCACGTAAGATCAGATTCCTCATTTATGGGTACAACCCTCAGCACTTTTCTACGAACTGGCACAACTGCTTTGCCTGTCGGTATCTGCACTTTATCCGTTTTGGCCACGGATGCATATGTATTCACAGCACCTACTTTCTGCTTGATCTTTTCCTCTGATGTATAGTTTATTCATGATTTTTGCATCTTCCGACGAGTGACAATGCAGCATAGCCAGATTGGTGACTAGTGGACTAGTGGCCGCGTGCACATGCTGGAAGTGGCCGCGTGCACATGCTGGAAGTGGCCGCGTGCACATGTGGGAAGTGGCCGCCGCGTGTGGGATTAATGCAGATTTTTACCTTATTCCGGCAGCTAATCGAGCTCCATATTTTTATAACTGTCTTTGAATTGAACTGTCAAATTCTGTAGAAACTGTTAATGAAAGTTATGGGCTTATTCTGAACATCTATCCGTAACAGCTGTAAATTTAACATCGATGTAGTTAAAATCGTAATAGTACAGGGAATGAAGCTCAAAAAAAGGTAAAACCTCGCAATTTTTTCGTCCAGCATGGATTGACTTGAAATTTCAACAGGAGGTGTGTGATAGCCGAAGGTTCAAAATCTATATCGAACCGAAGGGCGCTAAACGGTTTTTAGGGGTGAAAACCACCCTTATTTGTCAAAAATCATAAAATATCATTTTAAACCTGAAAATGGGTAAGATTTGGTTTGGATAAGTTGAATAATGATTGTTTCGAGCTTTGGAATACAATTTCATTATATTTCAACCCTTAAAAAGCAGCCCCTGTTACAGCTTAATGTAAAAAAAACCCGAATCCTCAAAAAATGATTTCGCCTCTGATTGATTTGCATAAAAATTTGGGATGCCGACGAACCCTGATTGTTTTTTATGGGTGAAAACTACCCCTGAATGTCAAAAATTGAAAAATAGCATTATAAACCTTAAGATAGGTGAAAATTGGTTTGAGTTAGTAAAATGATGAATTTGTTACAATTCAAAATACAATTTTATACTTTTTCAACCCTTAAAAATCAACTGTTATTAGTGTTGTATGTAAAAAAAAAATTTTTGGCAAAAGAAAAATTATTAATGCTAATAGGGATTTGCTCAATAATTCTGTTGTACAAAAAAATGTGTCACGTGCATTAAGTAACTTTTCAACCTTTGAAAACCACCCTTCACAACATTGCAATTTTTATAAACTATTGAAATAGATATTTCGTATATATAACGCCCCACTGCCGAATAAACTTTTTTTTTTAAATAAAGGTCTAATTATGCTCTTTGAAAAAGATTCTATGAGTTTTCTACGAAAAATGCATCATTTTTCCGGTATTTGACTTTGAATCTATCACATTTTGCATTTGGGAAAAAAAGCTAATCATTGATGGGCCATATCCCGGTTCCTATTGGTTTTAGAAAAATTATAAAAAAAGAGTTTCGCTTGTTTTTTTAAAAGCTACAATTTTGCTTTCCACAGTTTTTTGATAAAATGCATAATTTTCGAGTTATCCGCGAAAAACATATCAAAAACGTCGATTTTTTCCTCTAAAAGATGTTACTTTCAATCGCGAATAGCTTAGAGAATATTGATTTTACAAAAAAAATGTGAGGAACATTTTTTGCTAACAATTACTTTTTCAATCGATTCCTGTGGTTAAAATGTAATAAAAAATTTTCACCCCCGAGATGGGGTGGCAACCACCCCAAAGGCTTCGGTTCGATATAGATTTTGATCCTTGGGCTATCACCTACCTTCTGTTAAAATTTCAAGTCAATCCATGCTGGACGAAAAAATTGCCAGGTGAAATGCTTCAATCCCTGTACTCTAATGTTAAATCGAATTCAACAGCGCGGTTGAAAATCGTATTCTGAACAACCCGATGTAAAAAAGTTATTGACAGCGTAATATTACATCGCAGCTAACTTCACTCATATTATTTTGTGTAGTAAAATTTGTCTAATTTTCAAGTTATTGGTCGGATGATGTAAAGCAAGAGTTCAAGGAACCAGAAGGAAGAAGAATTTTTAGGTTATCGTTATATTATATATAGATACGTTATTAGTGGGTTTATTCATTTATCATTTTTATTTGAAAAATGGATGGCGTTTGCATTTCCTGGATTTTTTGCATGTGGCTCTAAGTATCAAATTCATTTCTTTATTTAGCCTGCAATAGGCAATGAAAAGGTCTTCCGGTATATCAAACGGATTTTGTGAGTCACGTAATATTTTTCTTTCCATACGCATATAATTCCTAAAAAATAATTTCAATTTATACCCTAAACTTTGGCTAATTTTTTTGTTTCAATATTGCTAATACACACTGTCCCAAAAATGGGATTCTAGATGTTCATTTTGACTCATTCCATGAAAATTTACAATTCAACTTATAACAGTGTCAAAACACTCCTAACGTCGAATATTTTGGTCAGCGTTATTTTAACAGCGAAAATGTTATTATACATCGATGTAAGTTACATCAAAAGCGTACGGAATAGCTTTTTCGTAACATCTCTCGACCTTGAAGATTTACAGCGCTGTTACCGCTAACATTTTTGTACAGAATAAGCCCATTAGCTTCGAAATAATTGACGTTATTCTGTAATTTGTAAGTAGGTAAGCCAATCTCCAATATATATTATATTTGATTGAGAACAGTTTACATCTTTATCAGGAAATGTAAGTCCCCA
>CAJUYI010001479.1:0-26037 GCA_910591695.1 Galerucella pusilla
GGTCTCTAACGATAGAGTTTTGTTAGAGAAAATCTTTCGTTATAATAGGAACATAAACATAACCCTACTTCAATTGAAAAAATCTCGAAACTCATAGTCACTGATACCAACTTCTCTTGATAAACGTAAAATCACACTTTACTTAAAGGAACAGAACAGAAATGTTATGAAAATCATTCAACTTTGAGTGAAGTTAAAGAGATAAAGTTCACTTTAGCCAAAGTGAACTTTAACAATTTGTTATGAAAACGGCCGTAAGTTACAAAGCTTTTCCGTCGACTGTATAAGTTCTATTCGTTGTCATGTTTGTGTACCTACACCACAGGTAACTGTCAATGTATAAGATGTGCGTTGGGTTGCCTACACAGAAATCGTTAATTCATGTAAATCATGGGTCATTAATTTATTATTTTGTCCAATTTTGAGAACGTTAATAGCATATGTTAATACACGGTCGACGGAAAAATTATTTTACCCGCTGAAATTTATTTAAAAAAAAGCTTCTTACCTGGTTAAAGGTAAGTGAATAGAAACAGGTTTAGTAGCGACATCGTAATGAAGACAAGCAGTGCTATGATCTGCTAATTCTCTTGTTTTTCCTGCCTCACTTGGTTCGTAGCAGGGATTTTCTTCTAATTTCTTCAATACCGATCGGTAGGCTTTTACCAGAACGACTTTATCAGTGCCACACCATTCTACAGCCAATGATATACAGTATGCTAATTTTATATGTAGATTGAAACCGGATTCCCATTCCGGTTCGTATTCCATGTGTTGACCGACTTGGCGGGTTACTGCGTCCATTCCTGTTAAAGGGTTAGAAAAAATGGTTGATTTGTGTACTGTATGATAGCATTTTTGAAAAGGGTGAACATTCCCTGCTACTTTTTTGACATATAAAGTTCATTTTCCACGTTGCGTCAAATCGCCGCGACTTGTTTGTCGATAGTTTGTTGCTGCGACTCATCCAGCCATAGGGGAAACCATGGTGTAATAGAGAAAAAGGTGTGCTCCTACGGAAGACGAATTTTCGTAATGTTCTGCGCACCTTCCAAAACGCCGCCATATTACCAATCAAATAATTAATGTTTTAAACGACTGTCATAACTATAATCTACACAACCGAATCTTACTTGTTGCAACCGTACATTTTTGTAATAAATTGTGAGCTCTGAACATTGGAACATTAAGTGGATGTCTTTATTGTTAAATGAATATTTTGTCTCTTGTTTTCGTTTCAAAGTCAGTTATTTGTCCAGCGTTTGATTTCGCGCGTTATTTTCCGATTGGCTGATTTTTCAATATGGCGGCGTTTTGGAAGTTTTTTTTTTTGAATTGGTAGTGCGCAGTAACACCTTCTTCTCTATTACACCATGGGGGAAACGTCGTAACTTGATTGTCAGTGACAGCAATTATTAAATTTAGCCTGAATGAAAAGATCTTACATTGGGCGCGTTCAGCCACGCTAGCGCAAGGTTAGCGCTAGCAGTGGCGCTCTGTGAAAGCGCTCGAAGGTGGCTGAACGTCTATGCTTTGATACCATATCAAACATCACATAGCCCATAAATTCATTTTATAAATATAGTTTTATATTATCTCTTCAATGGAAAACCTCATTACTTATTTAATGTTAGAAGAACTGGCGGATGAAAATAATATTATGGATAATATTGTGGAATTGATTCCACCTCTAATTGGTATATAGTTATATTTCCACGCAATATTTTTCCCTCAATATTAAATTCTACAGTTTTATACGTTTCGATATTCTCCGCCATGATTAAACATTAATAAAAAGTAACAACAGAAATTTCAAGGTTTGAATTGTTGTTTGTCGTTGAGATCATAAGGTATTATTATTATTTCTTCCTGGGTTGACGTTGACATAATTAACCGCTGACCAGCCTAGCGTAAAATAAATTCGCTGGAAAAAAATGACGAACGCTAGAGCTAGCGCTGTCACTTAGCGGTCAAATTTGCCCTCTGCTTACTCAGCGCTTGCCTAGCGCTAGTGTGGCTGAACGCGCCCATTGGTCTGCAGTAATTTAAACTGTTATCATACTAATGTTATGGTTTTCACTCGATTACCTAAATGTAATGCTGTCGCTACTAGCAATGAGAACGAATTTTAAGATAATGTGATAAATCAAACAATTGAAACCTTTAATAAATAACTGGGTACGTAATTAGTACCGCCCTAGATGTTCGAAATGTCGTCTATCATATTCAATGCATGAAATCAATCGCTGACGGGTAGAGAAAACAGCAGCTTCAATGTCTTGTATCATATGTGAGAGCCAGTTGCAAAAATCCAACCTGGTATCGAAATCTTGAGCATTCAAATTTTGGTGTAGGATCATGTGATATGGGTACAATATAAAATAGTATAATAATATCAATAAGACACATTGAAAGTCTTCGTTGTTAGCAAATTAAAATTGACTTTACATACAACTCTCGTAATGTTATTACGAATTTTTTTCGCCAGGCCTTTCATTATTTTTATTATTGCTACATTCCCTTACTTCGCCTCACCTGGGTTATTACCATTTTGTTAGTTAAAAATATATCCACACAGCATAAGATAATTTCATTAAATAATTTGGTGTTTTATTGAAACTGGACATAAAATGGCGGCGAATACATTAGTCATGTTTTCACAAATTAAATTTGATTTAATGATTTTTTCGGTATGATAAGAATGAGAAACATGTAAGTAGTTATCACTGGACAAACGAAAAACATCAGTTATCATTAAACCGAGTTTGGGTGTTTGATACAGCGCGACCTAAATCGTAATTCATATTTCAAACTGTATTTGTTGTTGCTGGGCAAATATCGGTTTTTATTGATATTTTATTTTGATTTACTAACATATCGCTTGAAAAAAATAAAAAATTCACCAGCCTTCTAGACGTTGAAAGATCAACTCCCGCCATTTACCTGTTTTTTACGATATCTTAGGATAGAAAAGAGATCGCTTTGCGGTTTGCAGTGTTTTAATACTAATTTAAAAATTGAATAGATGAGGCTTTTACTTGATGTAGATCCATAGTAAGTTATGAAATCAAACAATTTTATTTTGTTAAATCTACATTGTAGATTTTACAAAATAAAATTGTTTGATTTCATAAAATACTAATTTAGTCTACTTTTCAAAGACCTACTTCAATTTGTATGTTTCCATTTAAAATTGTTACGAGAAAACACAATATACAAAAAAAAACAGCGCCCTCTAGCATCCATGTTATACATCAGATTGCTTCATATTCACAAATTTTCAATGGTGCAACAAAAGCTCTTTCAAACAACATCAAGTTTATTAAAATCGGTCAAGCAGAATCGGAATTACAGGCGTTTTTTTCGTAACAAGGTTCCCACTCTCCCCCACCCCTCATTTGAAGAGATAGACTTAAACTGGTCATATTAAAAATAAGCAGAATTTGTCGAGGAATCTGATTATAATATTTAATATGCTCCGTAATATAGTAAATTTTGAAAAAATTTTACTGTCAAATACGCCCTCTAGCGGTGGACCTACAACTCTGTTAATAATTTCCAGGTTTTTTCTCGAGGTCACTTTTGTTATAAATTTTTTTTTTCCGAAGCTGTACCATAAACGGTTCCCGAGATATGGCCGAGAGCCATTCTTATTGGGACACCCGGTACAATCAGCATATCGATAGTTTGTTGCTGCGAATCATTCGGGCATAGGGGAAACGTCGTAGCGTGTTGCCAACTTGATTGACCGTGACAGCAATGTCAGAGCGAAGCAGCTCATAAAAATGTTGGGTCGGTGCGACCAAATCCACCAGAAAAGTTACCAAATCGCAGCGACTTGTCGCTCGAAAATAGAGCAAGTTCTAATTCATACGAGTGACGCGCTCAACGGAAAAAAAACGCCTAGCTGCATGCAACTTTTTCAAGTTGCTGCGTCAACTCGCACCGTGGAAAATGGACTTAAAGTTCATTTTCCACGGTGCATCAAATCGCAGCAACTTGTTGCTGGGACAAACCGCTGCGAGAAAAAGTACAATCAGCATATCGATAGTTTGTTGCTGCGACTCATCCGGGCATAGGGAAAACGTCGTAACGTGTTGCCAACTTGATTGACAGTGACAGCAATGTCAGAACGAAGCAGCCAATAGAAATTTTGGGTTGGTGCGACCAAAATCCACCGGAAAAGTTACCAAATCGCAGCGACTTCTCGCCCGAAAACAGAGCAAGTTCTAATCCATGCGAGCGACGCGCCCAACGAAAAAAAAACGCCAAGCTGAACGCAACTTTTCCGAGTTGCACCGTGAAAAATGGACTTTAGACTAAAATAAACCCTTACCTTGCATCATAGTTAAAAGCGACAGCATCAAAGACAACCCGTGCAGGAAACTCCTCCGTAAATCGTCCGTCCAAGTTTCCGGAATAGATCCCAACAAATACCGCAAATCGTACAACATATACAAAGCCCTCTTGAAAGTCTGACAAGAAGGATTCCTTTCGAACTCCAACTTTCCCATTTTATTACACTTCCTATTACACTCCGATATTAAAGTATTCAATAATATGTACAAGACATCGTCGTGAGCTATTAAATGATGCGCCAAAGTCGGTACGGTGAACAATTGCACGGACAAGGAAGATATCGAATACGTGTGATCGTGATCGTCCTTGATAAAATCCTTCATGACTTGCCCGTAATTTTTTGTGAATATTTTAGCCAACGCTTTTTTATTTTCGTATTCCAGTAACATCCCGGATATTAAGATTCGATGCCATTGAGTTCTGGCGCTCTTCCACAAACTTAGATCCTTTTGCAAGATTCCTTTGATAATACACGGTTCCATCGGTTGGGGTTTCAAAACTACTTCCGCGAAGATAGCTCTGAAAGCTTCTCCTTGTCCTAAGAATTTTTCCAACCACGATAAAAGTTTACCGGCGAATATTTGATGGGCTATGACGTGCGAGTGATTCACTAGTACTTTGAGGGGTTTGTTGCCGTGCCTGGAAGTGTATTTTTCGATTTCTTGTTTTAAATCGGAACAGTGTTGAAAACTGGAACATTTAACGATAGCTCTGCCTTCTCTATCTATGTTAGTTACGAATTCCGTAGAGCTTCTTTGATTACACTTTAGTACTTTGGTTAAAGTGCTGATTACGTGCTCGAAAGTGTGGATTTCATCGTTGTAAAGGATGGTACAATATGTATCGATATCGAAGAAGTTTTCAGAAGTACCAGCACCTAATCTAATATCAGACACTTGTTCGGTACTCAATAGTCGATAAGCGTACCAAAGCACCGTTTCGAAAACTATTCTTGTTCGCTCTTTTATGTCGTCTGGTAAACTTTTGTTTTGTTCTTCGGCTGATAAACCGGCCATGTGAATCGTACAAAACGGGTCTTTTTTCCAAGCTTCTCGATCGCCACAGTCGCAGCACCCTCCTCCGCGCGATGTTCCCATTTTATATTTGTGTAGTCGATGTTCCGAATTTTTGAAGCATTCGACGCACAATACGCAAGTGGAATCCATGCCGCATTCTCGACAGGAATAAGTCGGTTCACCCAATTTGAAAACCCGACCACATACCTGAATAAAAAAAAGAAATCTTTACTATCAAATGTCATTTGTCACTTTTATAACCTAACTTTATTCTTTATTCTTCAAGAGCAGTAAGGCATGTCCACGACAGATGACAATTGACAATACCCCTGTGGTAAAACAATAAACACGATAAATAATTATCAAATAAAACAACTATTAACCTATATTATATATTATTGAATATATGCAAGCTCAATAATTACAATAACTTTAAAAAAACATTTAAGCAAAACCAACTAAACTCAAACACGATCTAACATTAGGTTCGTTCCAACCAGCAATTCTGTTATCGTACGTAACCAGTAATTGAACTATTTAATGCGCATGCGTGAGACAAATTAGTAAAATTACTGGTAATCTCTTACCAAACGGTTGGAACGTATTTTGAACTAGTTATTCGGGATGCTGCTGAAAATACTTTGCAATGAATGGGCTCGTTTACTAAAATCTTTAAATCATTTTTAACTGTCATAAAACTAAGTACTAAGGATAAAAATATGATTCTGAAAATTTCATGTCAATAGAATATGTCGTTCTCCTAATACAACCAATTAAAACAGGCATACCGTAGCGGGGCGAAGACTATGACTGTGACGTCACCGCATATGAAAGTTATTGTGTACTAACACTCCGCTTCTGGCTGTAACTTGCCTCGCGTAGAATTTATTTATTTTGAATTACTTCCAAATTTTTGTGTTAATAAAATAAAATGTGTGGACCTAATTTTGAAAAAAAACGGAATCATTAAATCTTCCAGAAGTGGACTTGTTAATGATTATGAAGTTTTATACTATGTGACACATCGTTTTTGGCTGTTTTCCGGCCAGAATGATTAAAAATGTCAATACATATATTCATAAATACATGCTCTCTCAAATGATATACAGGATGATTCCAGACGTTTTATTTTATTCCTTGTCTGGGGGACAAAGTTACGGAGATAACGCTACAGGTTACTCAGTAAATAATTGCAATTTTTTTAACTGCAGACTGCCCAATTAAAGGAGCTTCTCCAAATGCTATTTATGATAAATGTGTAGTGGAAATTAAATCACCAATGTTGAAAAGAACAAGAAAAACTTATTTTGTTGAAGCAGGTAATATTGGTTTCAAATGTTTACATAAGATTCAAATGCACATGCACCTCACTGGTAAAAAAAGCAATATTTGTTAGAGCTGATCCGGACTTTGAATCAAATAAAATTTATTTCAAAACATATAATATACGCCAGTTTTGTTGATGATCTACTGAAAAAGATTACCTGTTTTATGGAAAAAAGCAGTATTTAATAAAATTTAATTTGTGAAGAACTGACCCATTATTTTATTAAATAATTTTGAACATTAATAACACCACAAGCTGATAGAACAATATTATCCACTTTTTTTATAAATTTAAATTAATACAAGCGTGTGGTTTTCAATAACCTTCTCAATATGGATTCACAACGTATTTTATAAGGTAATTTATAACGATTCTGATTGAAGAAAATTGAAATCCTGAAAATATACAAACAAAGTATGTTGACTTATCAGTAAATGCTTTGAGTATTTTCATGCTTTTCTGCCATTCCGTTTTTTTTGCATCCTTATTAATAGAAATAAATGTTTGTTAGATGTTTTAATCGTAGTACTTTTACATTCTGGAACCGCACAATATTTATAACTTTTTTTACTCTGGTTATTTTACAAACATAACACTGAGCATATAAGCAAGCAAAGTACTGTTACTAGCTAAGTAGTCATCTAACCGAAAACCGATCGGCGCGGTATCCGCTCTCTGAACGAGAGATTTCATATGCGATGACGTCACGCCTGAAATTGGGAGAGGAGCGCTGTTTAATGTTTATAATTTTGTTATGCGACTTAGGAATCTCGCTGACGTCTAATTTTTTGCACAGAGCCTCAAAATGATGTGCTCTTCCCAATGTTAAAAAAAATATATGTAAATGAGCCCATTGATTTTAATATCATTGAGAATATATTTCATGGTATTAACATTAATCAGAAAATGAAAGTATAAAAACAAGAAATTTTATTCTTAATTATAAATCCTTCAGGCTTGAAAATACATAAAAATAAATACAACGAACTTATAAAAACCAAAATGGACACTTTCAACCTAAAAATATCAAATTATTGGAACTTAATACCAATAATATCACCTATATCAACTATCAAGCAAGAATCGTTTGAACGGTAATTTTACTGGTCCACGAATGGGTTGGAACAGAGAACTGATAGTAATCAAGAGTTCTGAACCAGTAATTTCAGGTGATTGGAAAGATTTTTTTCAACTGCGCATGTGTATTAGTAATATAACTGTAAATTACTGGTGGCTGGAATGAACCTATTATAAATCAAATCGCTTTGTTTATTGTTTTACCACAGCACTGTTGTCAAAATAGTTTGTGACGTAACGTGAAAATGCCCTATTATAATTTATTTCTTCCATTAAAAATTAACAAAAGTCAGACCTATGAAATAAATTTCCTTTCACTTACCGATGGTGTTGTTCCAAATGTATTCATTTGTTTGAAAACTGTATTAGGATCACCATTACATATGAATTTGTCCAAAGTGTTTAATAAGATTTCTTGACCCAATTCTTCATTAAAATTCCAATTCAAACAGCTTTCGTTTAAAGATGGACTGTAGATTTTTGGTATCCATGTCTACAATAATTACAAATTAATTAGAATGTGTGTTGGGATATAATTTTGTGTGAAACACCAACCCTCCATAGTTCTTCAAAATGGATGGGTCCGAGTAAACCATCGTTGAGTTTTTCATGCCATTTTTGGACAATTTTTGTTAATAATTCTTTGAAACGTGCTGGATCTTCGGTTGGATCACTTTCAAAAGAAAGGTTGTCTGATGACATAACTATATCTGCAGCTTCATCCATGACCTCATTAGACCTAGAGGAAACACAAAACATGGTGGTAGAAATATTACACTAAGAAAAATATGTTTGAACACTTTATTATGTTGTTATCAGTGGGTAATAATGATGGTACAAACTATCAGTAAAATGCACAGTGCCTATGTTAATTCTTACAAAAACTGGAATACAATACTTATCTGATATAATAACCAAGTATTCAGAAAATTTTAAATATAACTAAGAATAAAAGAAACAGGTTTGTTTGCTTCTCAAAAAATTGTGTACTTATTTGATAAACATTGAAGTAAACATAAAAATACAAAATCAAAATTTGTGGAAATCAATTATTGTATTAAAAATTGATAAGACTAATTGAACTTATTACTCAGTTTCTAAAAATAAATTCCTATATTTTGGTAAATATATAACTGTCATTTTTTTTATTGTTGTAGTACATTCAACTATTGAACAGCATGACCTTCATGTATACCATTGATTTAAATGAATAACATACAAGTAGACGGAATTTATAATTGATAATAAACAAGGAATAATTTTGCAAACTTAAAAGGATAACAGGTTTAAGATTTTGACCTACTTCTAGCCACTACCCAACTTGTATTTCATTATTTCCTGTGCAATTTCATCATTACCCAGTATTTTTCCCTCAATTAAATTGCCTTGTAGCTAATAACATATCTTCTGGAACAAATTGGAAGCATGTTGATTGAATTATATTCTCAAATATTGCAATAACATCTGTTATGCCATACATTTTAGTTGCTTAAAAATTGGTTCTGATAAATTAATAAACAATTACTTACCACAATGAGATTATGAACAAATATGATTGTGAATTAATATGTACTTTTGGAGGAGTTTGTTTGGTAAATAGGATGTGGTAGTATTAAGATTAAGTTGACTCTCAGGTGATTTATAAATAATCTCTAGATAAAAGTATTTGATAATGTTTGCTGGAATACTTTATAAACAAGTTAAGATGATGTTGGTTATAAATATTACAGTTACCTTCGTAGATTCATCTAACAACAATGAACAATATAATTTACACTGTAGAGACTCAAATGAATTGAGTATATCACGCACTGATACAAACATTATCTTTCTTGTAAGGTAGAACAAAAACATAGGTATTAAATGTTAAACATAACGTATGAACTGTCATAAATCAACATATTTCCATATTAAAATACATTAAGTAGGAAAAGCACAAAGGTGTCAGCTGGAAGTTATTGAATAACACCAGAAGAGAAAGTAATATTGCAGGTGAAACTTTCTCCCAAATTGAAAGAAAAAGAAAAATAGTGCACCATGACAAGTAAAATATTGAAGCAGCTTGAAAATAGATGACACGTTATTATTAAACACAAAGAGAAACGCAATTACCATTTTATCCAGACTGACAAGGACAAGGTTAGATCTCATGTAGGTGTTCTTCGTTTTCAACTTTATCAATATCACAAAAAATTTGAAGTAAAAAACCGAACTAAGTATATCATATACATACTAAGCTATCCATTAGCTATAATTAATAACTTTAAGTAATCTACAAAGCTTCCGTGATTAAAAAATATACATTGGTCAAGTGCCAAAAAATGGAGAAACTTGTTTCCTCTTATACATTACGAATTTAGAAAAGGCGAAGGAAATACTGTAGAAGTTAAGACTTACCATAAATTTGTAAGGACAATATTTTTAAATACTGATTTTGATTGCTACTTCACTAATAAACAGATCATTTATCCACTAACTTTTGTCACTATGATATTGTCAAATTGTAAAAGGTACATGGAAATGGAATACATGGATGGATAGAACTGAACTGCTTACATAGATTACTGCTTATTAGAGTTATTAGGATCTGTTCGTCAATGCTCTGTATAGAACTGTCAGTCAGCTGATTGGAGGTTCTATTTCGTTATAAGGATGGTCATCCAATCACAGCGTTGAAAGTACTTTCCGCAATGAGCTTCAATGCTGTGATTGTACGTAGCTGTATGACACAAGATATAAGCCGAATAAAAAAAGAAGACCCGACTTGGCCTTGCCAAATGTGGTGACATGACATCTGTAGTTGTCAATTTGTGAATTTGTCATGTTGTTAATTAAAAATCTATTAATTTGATAGGTGGTGAATTAAAACTTTAGAATTATTTTAAAATAACAATTTTAGGTTTATGTGTAGCTATTTTACCATTGTATCTGACAATACAGATTTGTCACTATCGTCAGTAATCAAAGTCAATGTCACTTTAGTTGCCACTACTACAATAAGGAAGGAGTAAAGTATTTTTTTTGAAAATAAGTTTAAATGTTTGTTATCACTATGGTGTATTTATTCAATAACAATTAACAGTTCATTGCCGTCAGTACCATATAAAAAATAAAACTGGGTTACAACTGGAATCAGTAGTTTCTAGATTAGAAAACAACAGTTATCTAATAAATATGTCTCTCACAATTCAGCAAATAATTACTGATGCAAAACGACTTGCCAGTCGATTAAAAGATAGAGATGAAGTAGCTGATGTACTGCTAAACGAAACCCATGCAATTAATAAGAAAATTGATGCAATGAAACAGGTAAGAAACACAAAAAAAGTATTTATTTTCCAAAACACTCTTGTTTTTGAAGTTCCAAGAAGAAGTAGAGCAATTAAATGAGGTAGCAAATCAACGACCTCATTCACAACTGATAGCCAACATTCAGAAAGAAAATAGACATCTAAAAGAAATCCAACAAGAAAATAGGGAACTTAGGGCTGCATTGGAAGACTACCATACCACTCTCCAGCATGTGATGTCTAAATATAGGGAACATACCAATGAAGAAATATACAAATCAAAAATAAATTTTAAATCACTGCAGGAGACAAAATATAGTGAAATTATTAAAAAACAAGCAGAGAAGATTCAAGAGATGGCTGCTGTCATGGATAAAGCAACTCTAATAGACGAAAGGGATTTCGGAGAACAAGAGGTTATCTCTATGTTAAAAGTAGAAAATAAGGTATGTAGGTATTGGTGAAATGTTACAGCTTGATTTTGAATGAACAATTTTTTACAGGGATTAAGAGAAATGCTAAATATCGCTCGTGAATGTGGAAACTTAAAAAAGGAAGATAAGACTGTGCAAACTGACACAGAAACTCAAACATGAAATTCTTGATGCATTCTTTGTGTAATAATTAAAAATACTGTTATTTTCTGATTTTTTTATAGTACCTACATGTTTAATTTATTCTTTTTTACCAAGTATGGATGATAGTTTGTCAATGAAAACACCAGCACCTGTTGAAAATATTGTCTACTGAATATCAATGAGGATATGTATATTTTTGTAAGAGGCAAAATAAGACACAAAAAATGGTTTCTTAGTTATTAAAAATGCCAGATTCAATCATTTCAATTAAAGCTCTATATTAGAATTTTAATTTACCAAGAAACGTAGTTACGTCCCTAAAGTAGTCATAAAAAAACTGGTACTGCACATATATATTTTCAATTCTGTACTCTAAAATAAATGTGTTACTTTTTTAATTGCATTTTTATTTCTGGTCGATAATGTCTGAATTTAGGAACAAAAATAAATTGAAAATCCAGCTAATATACTGAGATATTTATTAAAAAATTACATTTATTTAAAATAAATAGAACTTAAATCCTAGTAGTGGTATATTCTGTGGGGAATTTAAATGAATAACTTCCACTAGCGAAGACATTTGGTAAGAGACCAGCGTTTGGAATTATATTCCAGGAAAGGCTTAATGTAATGTTCTTGTTTCCTCTGAAATAAATGAGTTGAATCAACTATAGTTACATTTATATAAGCTACTTACTTAAGACCATTTCCATCATCCCAAAAGTAGTATTTAGTATTCATACTCTTAAAATCTAGAATGGCATTCTCTCCTCTAAGGATTATTTTATCCCATAATACAACCTACAATATATTTTCATTAGTCCTTTACAATTTATCAATAATAATATATCGTTTACCTGGTTAAGTTCATTACTAGGAGTTTGGTATTCAGCTGTGAGATACAGAAATAGTTGTTTAACATTCCAGTTGAACAGACCAGTAAGGTTAGTTTGTAAATCGAAGGTAATAAAGCCAAGATCATTTTTTTCTCTACTAGCACTATAATCAGGAACATTTTTTCTACAAAACAAAATTGAATAAATAAGTATTATTATGTTGAGATAATAATACTTACACAACAACTTTTACTGTATTCATTTTAGCATCTGTTACATAGTTGAGCAAAACCGTCGATGCAAAACAGAAAAAAGTTAAACATGCTAAAACACTAAGAGTGTATGCTAGTATTGAGTTTCCTCTTTGCAGTACAGAGTGCATTTTATATATTCTTTCAACGTTTAATTCAGTTTATAATGATATTAAATAGACACGTCGAACAAAATTTCATTCAGAACAAGCTGATAGCTGATATTTTAGCTAACCTCAAAATGAAGAAATAAATTTGGCTTACACGTCAGGTCTTGAAGTGACAGACGTCATAAACAGATCACAGAAAAATTCTACACTGTTCTAAAAAGGTGCACTGGAACAGTTCAGCTAAAGTCTTGCAGATGGCAGTAGAAGTATAGTTTGAATGATTTTTCAGTCGATTTCAGGTTGAATTTACTATGTGGAATCTATGCATATGACTTTTTTTAATGAAACTAACTGCTTCTAAATAATTCCACTTCAATAAGAGATATATAAGAAAATTCCAAATTATTTTACTTTTGTCATTCTGACGATGATATTATACATATCGAAATAATTATCAAAATAGCTAATCCTATTGAAATTCGTTGAATATTACAAGTTTCAAATGATAAATCTTTCGAATACAGTCATCATTCTCCGATACAGTATCAATTCTGGGTAAAATCAGAATATTCAGTAGTCATCAACTATCTAAAAAATAAGATAAATAAACCAGGTTTACTAGTATTAAGCCTTACAGATATTTTATTATCAAGTGAATTTGTTTATCTCTCCTTTATCGATAAGAAAGATAATAAATCCAGAGGTACTCTTGTTTGTATGAAATTGTCTATATAATTTTATTACTATGATAATGTAAGGGAATTCACAAACCATGAAAGGTTTTATTTTTCATTTGTTCGTATTTTACTTTGTAACAGGTGCTTTTGGTAAGTAATTTTTTACAATATTTGTTATACTTAACAAAAATAAGCTAGTAGATAATTTTGATAACTATTTAAATTATTGTTGTTAATTAAATTTTGACGGCTACTGCGCTTAAAAACGTACTTTTCATCGGAATGGATGGAGCTTGATTTAGGTATAATGAAAAAGTAGACTAAGTATAACTATTATAACTACAGAAGTGAATCGTTTATGTCTGTGGTTACTTCCCTTCTTCTTTTGACAGTAGAAATAGTTAACATGTTGAAAATTGTGAGATAAATGTTTAGTTTCAAACATTATCTGTACAATTTAATTGGGAAATTATACGTGCATGCAATTCAAATATTGTCATAATAAGAGTAATTTGAGCAAAACTGTTATGTTGTTGGCTTCAAGGATGACATTATTTCAGATTTGTACCCAGGAAAAGGCAAAATTGAATATAATTGAACGACAAATGGAAGTAAAACCGGATAATAACATTCCCTCGCGTATCTTTCCAGCACAAATTTCCATGGAAAAGGGTTTACTCACACGAACCAGTGCGCGCAGTGTTTCTTTAATATGATTTTAGGTTTCAACCGTTTGCTTTATCCATATATATCTATGGTTTTATTATTTTTCCTGATTATTTAAAATAGAATTACAATTTGTGTTTACTCGGATACACCTGTGATTACATCGTGCTTTATTTAAATTTGCTCTAAAATTTGACATTTTAAATTAGAAAATACGAAGGTGGCTTACTTATTTTTGTATTTTATTTATTTCTAGAGCGGCTTCAACTAAAGACTTTTGTCTTCTGTATTATCTATTTTACCTTTATGCCCCTTATTTGTTGACGGGACTCACTACCACAGCTCAATAGCTATCCATTTTAATATTTAACTAACTTTTTTTTATATTGATTATTATCGCTATTAAAAAATAGGTTTCAGTAAATTTTTTTCAACATATCAATTAATATTCCAGGTGCTAATAATTCAGATTATCCGGATTTGAATCCAGAATGGTCATATTGTTTGGAAATGACATGGTTTGGACCCGAATACAGCAACGTTACCCAATATAATGGCACTTGCTCTGATTATCTAGATGAAACAAGAGCCGATGGTGTACCCTGTGCTGCCCCCATTGTAATTTCATGTAAGCTATCGATTATATAGGGTGTCACAGCTCAGATATAATAATGTACAGTTATACAACGTAAATGTAACTTTTAATATTAATTCATTGGTTTGAGAAACATTTTGAATAGTCGTGTAAATATGATTGATTCACTTGATTTACCAGTAGAAGTTTTCCGAAATACATTCTGTATATAATATATATATCTTTACTATCTAAACATCATCATGTTGCTCATTCAATCGTGTACAGTATGCCAGGAAATCCTAGATTTGTTAAAGTACATTTTAATAATAATAATAATAATAATAATAATAAAATGTCTTTATTTAACAAATATAAAAAATACAATATTTGTTCCAAGGAGGCGAAGATTAGCTCAGAGCTACTCTTTAACTCTTAACCTACTTGGTTAACACAAACGTACAAAATGTTCTATATAATACAAAAAAAAAAAATATACTACAGGTGTTGGTTACATAAGACACCTACAATAAAACTAAAATAAGATAAGAAACACACAACATAAATGTAATACTATAATTTGCTAATCATTGCCCAGAAAAAAGGAAGTCCTTAACAGTACGACGGAATCCAGTCAATGATGAAATTGACATAGTTGTGATGAAAGAATTATAATACTTGACCAAATTATAAGTAAAACAACGCTCAAACAAAACAGAAGAGTGAGGTGGCATTGTGAGAGTATTATGACGGATATTTATAGTGTGTGTAGTTTTTCTAAAAACGACTTTTTCATACAAATAAGATGGAGTCTCGGATTTAAGTAAGCGGTATATGAAAACTAAGAAATTCAGTTGAAATAGGTTATTCGTCTTCAACCAATTAATCTGTGTGAAACAAGGTGTTATATGGTCATACTTCCTTTTATTACATATAAATCTACAACATGTGTTCTGAACACGCTGTATTTGATTTTGGGAGTCTTGATCTAAACATGGGTAATAAACTATGTTACAATAATTAAAAATTGAAAGCACCAAGGACTCACATAACTTTTTGCGTGTCTTAAAATTTAATATGTGTTTGTTTACATACAGCATACGCATGCTCATATAACACCTTTGAAGCAAACCGCTTATATGACTCTTAAATCTTAATGACTGATCTATGGTCAATCCCAAATTTTTTGCTTGCTCAGATATGTTGATTCTAACACCATCCAGTTCCAGCCTCAAAGAATCCTCTATATCAACCCTTTTATATTTGTTACAAAATAAAATAGCCGTTGTTTTAGATGGATTTATAGTTAGGTTATGCGATTTAGAAAATTCAAGAATTAGACTTAAATCTCTATTTATGACATCATTTACATTTGGAATATCAGTAGGGTCAAAAGAATGCAATAATTGAGTGTCATCTGCATACTGTTGTATTTCACTGTTTATTTGTAATTTCGGTAAATCCGAGGAATATAGAAGAAACAATAAAGGACCCAAAATAGATCCTTGGGGCACACCCGAGACAATAGATTTGGATAATGACAACCTTCCAGCGACACGAACACGTTGGCTGCGATTCCACAAATAAGTTTTAAAAAACGATAAAGCAGTATTATCACAACCATAATATTTAAGCTTGGCACATAGTAGATCATGGTCAATTAAATCAAATGCTTTAGAAAAATCTAAAGCAATCAGAATAACTCCAAGTTTCTTATCCAAGGCGCCAATTATATTGTCAGTAATATTTAATAAGGCAGTGGTGGTACTATATCCATTTCGGAAACCTGATTGCTGAGAAGGTAAAATATTGTTACTTGAAAGAAAATCATTTAGCTGAATACACACAACTCGTTCAAGTATTTTAGATAAAACTGGGAGGAGACTTATAGGACGTAAATCTTGAACATTATTAGGATTAGCTACTTTTGGGATTGGACAAACTAACGACTGTCTCCAAATCTTAGGAAAATATCCACATTGCAAGCAACAGTTAATAACATGTGTAATGTGATCAAGAATCGTGGGGAGGCATAGCCTTAACATGTAAAGAGAAATTCCATCAGCACCAGCAGCATTTGATTTAATGGAGTTGATTATATCTAATGTATTATTTTGGTCAATTAACTTAAATATGGTTTTAAATGAAACTAACTGTTTTTAAATGACTCCACAATATATTTGTAAAAATCTGTAAATTGCAAGTAAATTGACAATTGTTTCGATATAAATATCATCATCAGAATGACAGAAGTTACTTTTGACATGATGTATACTTGATATATATTTGGCTAGTCCAAATAGTGCCCTATCTAGTGATTGACTTAATATATATGAATAGAAAAAAAAAAAAAAAAGAAGAAGATTTTACAAATAGTAGCTTTGATATTATTAGCCCTATGGGGATATTCTGGATATCTTTGTCCCATTTAAGATCAGTATAACTGTGCAATGATATAGGAAACCAGGAAAACTATATCTGCTGATCTTTACAATTATTACTTAAGAAGACAGTTTAATAATGGAGAACTTCCTAGATTCAGCTGTTCATTGAGGACTTCATATTGTGGGTCTGTTAAGTGTCTTCTAATTTCTAATTCTTCGAGGAAGTCCAGTTCTTGCTTCTTATCACAAACATGTAGTATTTCTGGTTCTGTGTTAGGTGTTACTGAATGTTTAGTGTCAAGTAGGTGTTTTACATAATGTGATTTATCTGGTTGTTTTAATCCGTATGCTCGTAAGTGTTCATTGTACCTAATTTCAAAATTACGACTGGTTTGACCAAGATAGACAGCATTACAATCCGGACATTTAAGTTTGTATATCCCAGATTTTCTTAATGGGGTTATTTTTGTTTTTACATTTAGCAAATTTCTACCTACATTGTTTTCTGTTTTAAAAAAAATTGTTGTATTTGTTGCTGAAGATATTATCTTTGAAATATTATTGGAAATATTACCAGCATAAGTGATGGTTTTGTAATTTGTTAATTCTTTAGTTTGTTTAGGAAATATTAGTTGTAACGCCATCTTTTTCTCTTTTCTATTAAGTAATTTATTTATTAAATGTAAAGGATAACCATTGGATGTGGCTATTTGTTTAATTGTATTAATTTCTCTATCAAAATTAAATTTGTTCATAGGAACCGAAAATGCTCTATGAATCATCGAATTGTATGCTGGTAGTTTATGTGACATGGGGTGGTTGGAATCATATGGTATAGTCACATCAGTATGTGTTGGTTTTCTGTAAATTGGAAAGTCCAGTATATTATTGACTTTTTGAATTTTTAAATCAAGAAAATTAATTGAGTTATTTTCTTCAACTTCTAGTGTGAATTTAATTTTTGGGTGTAAATTATTAATATAATTGAAAAACATATTTAATTGTCGTTCACTACCTACAAAACACGCTAATATGTCATCTACATACCTATACCAAAATAAAATATTTTTTGAAATATTACATTCAAAGATCTTTCTTTCCAAACTGTCCATAAAAATGTTTGCCAAAATTGGTGATGTGGGGCTTCCCATTGGTAAACCTTCATTTTGAATATATACCTTACTATCAAAAGTGAAATAGTTCTGATTAATACAAACATCAAATAAATTAAGTATGTCTGATATTATTCCCGGATGGATGTTTTTATCCTCTAGCAACTTTCTTACAAGTGTTATGCACTCTTTTGGCGGAATTTTAGAGAACATATTGGTAACATCAAATGAAATGAGTTTAGAGTTTCCTTGTAAGTTGTATGTTTTCAATTTTTTGATTAGTTCTATGGAATTTTGAATTGAGTATTTAGAAATACATCCATAGTCATTGAGTATATTATTTAGTCTTTCAGCTAACTTATTATTAGGTGTATTAATGTAAGAAACTACACAGGTCTAATTGGTTTCGAATCTTTGTGTAACTTAATTGTATATAATTGTGGAGATTGTGGATTCTTATTTATTAAGTATTTCTTTTCATAGTCATTGAAAACATAATTAGAATTATTAACAATCTCTCTTACTGCATTAGAAAACTTTTTTGTTGGGTCTGCCCTAAGAATTTTGGCATCACAAGATTCAAGAAAATTATTAACTTTTGACTTGTACGCACAAGTCTCTAAAATGACAGTCGCGTTTCCCTTGTCGGACTTTGTTATTGTAAGGTTATTATCTACTGTTTTCTTCTTAATTGAATTTAATGCTGAAATGTCATTTTTAGTTTGACGTTTAATTTTTGACGGTGGGATTTTATTCAAAAGTTCGGCAATTTTAAATTTCTCATAAAGAAAATTATTAGACTGAGATTTTAAAGCTATTTCTGAATCTGTAGCTAAAATTTGTTTCATATGATTTGTGAATTTTGGAGATATGCTGTATTTTAAGCCTTTATTTAAAAATTTAATTTCATCATTTGTGAAGTTAGTGTCTGAAAGGTTTTCAAATCGTGGTGCAAAAGTGTGTAGGTATGTAAGTACTTACAGTTTCCTGATGTTTCGAGGATTGAATGTTATGTTGTTTGTATTCAAGTTTTTTCAGTTTTTGTTCTTGTTTGTGATTTTTGATATATTTCATATTGCTGACACTTTCTCTGATCTTGTCCTCTAAGCAATCGAATTCTACTTGATGCATTTGGAATGTGAGTTCAGAATGTACAATTTTCAAGTAGAAGTCTAAGGAGTCTCTTATTTTGAACCATTTTCGACTTTCTTCTTTAAGCCAGACTCGTTGAGCACATTTAAAACATTGTTATTTAATTTGTTACTATTGTAGAACTCAATTCTTTCTGTACATTTATCAGATTTTTTAAAGACACTAACAAAATAATCATTAATAATATTGGGATCAGAAAAATTAAGTGGTAGTTCACTGTTATTCTTACGTGAAATTATATTCATGTTACGCAAATTTTGCCACAGAAGTTTCTCATTTTTGTCTCTCTCTAGTTTTTCTAAATATGCAGCCTTTTCTCTTCTTATTGACGCTAAAGCAATGTTACGCCATTGCTTATATTGAATCCATTTTTCTTGAGATTTTGAGTTTTTAAAATTAACCAAAGCCTTATTCCGCTCTTTAAGTATCTGCTTTAAATTATGTGTTAGCCAAGGTGCAGGCTTTTTACTCACTCTAATTGTTCTTAAAGGTGCGTGAATATTAAAAAGTGAAATTATTTTATCAGTTAAAGAAACAACTTTTTCATTTACGTTTTCAATATAATATATATCATTCCATGGTACGGTTAATAAATCATTCCTAAAGGTGCCAATATCCAAATCCTTAAAGTTACGTAAAGTAATAAATTTTTGTTTGGGTTTGTTAATTTTAATATCTAGTGTACAGAATGGCATCATATTATGATCACTGAGATGAGATATAATTGTACCACTTTCACGACAGATATTACCATTGTTACTATTAGTAAAAATAGGATCAAGTAAAGTGGAAGAAGTAGCTGCGATACGTGTTGGCTCGGTAACATGATTAGTGTATCCGTATGTTTCAAATAAATCAAGTAAGGAGTTAGACACTAACATGTCAACATTTAGGTCACCAGTTATAATAGAGTAGTCGAATTCGATTAACATTAATGGAAGAATATCGTTAACAAAATTAGTGAGTTCAACAAAACTTGAATCTGGAGGACGATATATTACAGCTAAAGCAATGTTTAATGTTCGTATTTTCAATTTTAATAAAATACATTCAAAACTTATGTCATAGTCCCTTTTATTAATTGAAAAATATGTTTGAGTTCTCTGAAGTATAGGTATTGTTGCATTAGGGCGTCTATATACTCGGTCATTTTGACCTACGGCTTAAGGTAAAACCGATTTGGCACTACTACCGAATTTCCTTTAAACGACGTTTGCAATACCAAATTCCGTACACATTAAACGTGTTTACCCGAACAGCAAATCACCGGCAAAAACATGTTTATTAATGCGCCGTCTTTGTATTTTGCGGTATTTCTACATGTTCTGTATGTCGACAGAACGTGCAATTCTAACCCCTAATCATGTATATCCTGAACTGAATTGTAAAGTAGTATTCAATTGTTGACTTTTGGTAGTTTTTAACTGGAAATTGAAAATTGAACGCCAATACCTGATCAAAAAGACTTTTTTCTACGCCCATGGCTGTAAACGTCAAAAATCGCACTTTCAACATTCCTTGTAAATGACATTTAACAATAACATGCACGTAATGAGATCTCATAACATAAACGTACGTTTTGAGATGAAAACTTAAACTTCTTGGTTTAATTAAATTACAATCAAATTTTCATTCACGTAGTGATGCCCCTAAATGTCGGCAACACATTATACAATTTCTAAAAAAAACTAGTACGCGTATTCTTGATATGGTATGTTCCGACATTTTCATAACTTTACCTGCGAGTATGTCTGTTAGTAGTGAAAAAGATGAAATTATGAGCACTCAGAAGAAAATAGATTGGCGTAAAAAAAGTACAGTACGTTACACGAGTTGTAATCCCATTACGCACTCATGAAACTTTTTCATTTCGTGCGTAATGGGTTACTTACAACTCTTGTTACGTAATATACTATTCAAGAGAGCTGCAACCAGTTATACTCATTACTTACTTGGAGTACTTATTCAGTTAAATTCTTTTCAGATGATGGAACTTTACCAAATATGGATTATCTTTGGGACAATTACAAAGAAAGTATCTTATGTAAGAGAAGTGTAACTCAAAGATGCATCAAGTATACGTATTTTTATAATAATATAAGTAAGTTGTATGTCGATTTTTCCCAAATTTAAATTGAAATTAATAACTTTTTGACACGCTATTATATATTATAGTTTCCAATATTACTTACATGTGTTCGAAAGTACAGCATGATTCCGGTGGAATAGTGGATTCTGGGTGTTATAAACAAAAATTGTCAGAAGGATATGAAACTGAAATCTGTATATGCAAATCTACGAATGGTCTGCATCGTCCCTGTAATTCAGCTTTTACTATTACTGCAATAAATATTTTTGTTATATTTATATTATCTAGCTTATTATATGCTCTCAATTGATTTATATAATTTTATTAATAAAATACACAACACAAGAATGCCTATAATTATTTCAAATAACATCCAAACACAAAATAGTATCCTAGCAAGGAAACTTTGAAAACGTATGAAGTGTTGCCTAAGTACTGCTTCACACTATTGATGGTTTTAACTTCACTTAGGACCTTTTTATAATGCGAAAAAGATACGGAAATAGAAACAAACAGTGGATATATTTGAAGGTGTAGGTATACAAATAATATCTTCTAAAAATCAGACTTTCGGGTAATTACCTTAAACTTTTTTCCGATCTAATTCGAACCAAAAAAAAGGCAAAGAGAAGTTCAAATTATATAATTCTACGTCGTTATTTACAGTCGTTCGTTCTCCATTAAAAGTTTAGTCCTTGGGGAATATTTTGCGAAATAAAGGGCAAGGGATTTGCATGGTTTGTTTACCGAGTTTTCCCACATCCACGAATTGTAAAATGGGGTATTGGAGACGAGTATAATCTCAAGAGATATTTTAGTCATCAGGAACACGAATAAATTCGTTACTAATTAATAACAATTTTTATTATTTTGTACAACTTTGAAACGTTCTTAAGTATATTCAAAATCGTGGAAAAAAGCAAGAGTTTTTCGCCCCGAACTGTGACCGCTAAATAAATATTCATACTAGAACCATAGAAAAAAATTTTAGTTCTGTGGTTCTAGCCGACTGGGCATAGATAAATAGGTGGAGTAAGATGCACTTTTGGTTGCCTATTCACTAGTGAAAGTTCTCGTTTGGGTGTCTATTCACGTATTCAATAAGAAAGAAGGGTAAACGCACACTCTCCTAGAGAATGGACATCCTATATGTTTCTTTTTGTTCCCATGAAAGTCGATTTTTTTAATAAACATCTATTTCTGAATATATATTCCTTATTCTTAATTTACGAGACACTCAAATATTTAATTTGGACGCTTTGTTCCTTTCCACGAAAGAAAATATAATACCCAGGATAAAATATTACCTACGAACCCAGTAAAAAACTCAATAAACTTCTAAAAGAATTGGTCTCATTCCCTTAGGGCTGGAAAACCTCATATAATTTTTACTGATATATGTAGATGCATGAAAAACTGAAAAGACCTTGTGATTCTTTGTTTTATGGCATATTACGAAGCCTTGAGCTAGGTGCGTATGTATCTTTTATGTTATGAATATTTCGGACGTATCAGTTGAAAATATACAAAAGGGACCTCTAGGAAATAAAGAATATTTTGAGGAAATCCAGAGTTCAGGACTGGTTGAAAAATAATACCTATAAATATATCTATTTTATTTTACACTTTCATTTTTGGTTTATTAGTCTTTAAAATTTTATAAATGTTCTATATTTTTTTGCTCCGCACCTGTATTGAATTGACAGTCTTAAAAAAATTAATCCAAAAACTCGAGGATAGAGTGCTTTGGATTTGGAAGTTTCTAGCTAGGTTGAATTTCTTTGTTCTCTAGACGCGTATATGAGTGCTTGCAATTTGAAATAAATTGAAAAACATTAATATTGAGTGTACGAATTTCGTGGTTTTTTAAATACGTGTGCGTTAACAGTTAAAGGTTATTTACATAATTTTGAATATTAGAAGAGAAATTCCAATATTCGGTAAGTATATTTTTCTTGCACTAATGTTATACCTACTACCTACCTACTACCTAAATTATATTTCGGCCATGGATACCTATATCATCATAATTATTTAAAAGAAGTTCAAAAACTCTAAAAATTATGTTTAGATTCAAATCCAGCTTGAATTGGAAGTGAAATTGTAGGTCTTGTTAAAAGAAAAATGTCGTTTTACTGTGCAAGGTTTCTTCAAGGTCATCTCACGGTCATTCCAAGGCTCAATTAGAATTTTGTAATTTATAAATTTCAACGAAACTTCTGTATGATTGATATATAGGTTTTTTAATTACAAACAACTATTATTCTGGAAGTATACCTGCAATGTTGGTTCTGCTTAGAAAATATTTTCATGTTAAGATTATTTTATACGTGTATTGCTGGTTGCGTGCAAAATGGGGTAAATAGTTTTCCTTCTAGCAGAATATAGTACTTAAAGATTTCTTTAACTTTAAGGACAAGCCTGTTAGATTTTTTTATATAATAATGTAAACAATATTTTTTACAATAATGTGAGAGGCAACGATTTTTATAAGAAATTATCTACACTAAGTAACAAGTACCCCAAGACAATAAAAAATATGTATTATATAAATGTATAACCACTGATAAATTTGTTTTTATTCACAGGTAGGTACTTACCTATATGGAAATTGTGCAGGACTTGGAAATGGGATGGATTATAAATTGCTCCTGGTGTCAGCAAAATGAAAAATACAGAATGGTGGGTGGTTTATTTTTTTATGTCTATTATAATACTGGGTGTTTCAGTATAAAATTTTATTCATTATAAGAGAGTGTTTGTTTTTACATTATCTTTGAAGGAACATTGAAAATTTTGGTATGTGAATTGAGGGAAACTGTAGGTAAGTTAAAATATCTGTCTCACATAAGAAAAACGTTTTTAAAAAGTATTGCTGCAGATTTTATTCGATCCCTAGGATGGTTGATATTTTATGTTCCCCTAAAAACACTTAATCTTGTTTATACGATGTGAAAGAAGAAAAAAAAAACGTAAAATCCATCTTGTCTAGCATACCTTTATGGTATTTCTAGTGTTCGGATAAAAGTAAATAGCCGAAACGATTCAAAATGTGACATCAATGATTTAGCAGTTGGTTATTTTTCTTCAAATTGCGTCCTTACTTGGATTTAGTGTTTTTCGCTTCACCTAACTTTTAGAATATCTGCCTCGTACCCTTTCAGAGCTATTGCTTTGAACCAGATACGGAAATCATTAAGGCTCTTTTATGGTTAAAGTAACTTATGATGATGAATGGAGTGACGCCATTTTGATGCGGCAACGCCAGCCGCAGATTCGTTTCAATTCAAGTTTGCGGTTAATTCAAACTATTTGGCTACCGACTGTAGAGAGAAACTTCAAATAAATTAATGGTTTTTTTTTCAAAATACAGTGTGGGCCGGAATAAAGGGGTACGTTTTTCAATTGATAATATTTTTTTCGTTTTTTGGGCGATTTATTTTCCTCTCCGCATAATGTCCTACCTGTTAAAGAGCATTTGAACAATGTATTCCAAGTGTGGATAGGGAATAATGGAACCATATTATGGCCTCCTAACAGTCCGGATCTATCCCCTATGGACTCATTTTTTGGGGGTTTTTAAAAGACATAAAAAATAATAATTAATGACTGCATTCAAGTCATTGAAGACCGAATTTAATTAGAAATCTAAATGTAAACAATCAAGCCATTCCTGGTACAATTCAAAATATAATCAGACGTTTTCAATTATGTATTGAAAATAATGGTGGACACTTCGAACAACTTTAATAAGTTATTATTCATTTATAATTGTAAAGTTATCTCTGTTATATTCGTTATCTATTATTTGTAATTTTAATTAAATGTTGACCAAAACTTTTATTTAATATCTAAGGAACGGTGTAAGATAGGGGTATGACATGGTATATTTTTGAAATCAGAAGAAGAACATCTTTTCAAAAATTCAATTATATATAGGGTGTCTTATTTAAAAAAACGAATAATTTTTTTGTGTCCCTTAAACTACGCACGCCACTGTACTTTTGTTAACGTTATAACAAAATTAGTTTATAACCACACAACTTTTATTTAAAAGATTTTTTTGTTTATACAATAATAACTATGGTAGGGGCTGGGACATTTATAGTGAATAACCCTGTACAGGGTCGGACGAAAAAAAATTATATAACAGTGCATTTGAGCTCGTTGCAAATGAAAACTGCTTTTAGCTAAAATTGTACTAATATGCATTTTCGGCAGATAAACTATCCAGAACACTTCAGTGAAAAGGAAAATTTCCGAAATTACCAGATTCGCGAAATACCATTTTTTTTATTAAATAACATTTTAACATATAGCACATTTATGAAAACAATTTAGTAACTTTGAAACTTAGCGTAAAATATTACTATGGATTCCAGGACACACTGGAATAGAAGGAAATGAAATAGCAAATGAACTAGCAAAGAGGGGGACTGAAATACCTTTCAGGGGGCCTGAACCCTTTTGCGGAATCAGCCCCAATGTAATATTGGAAGAAATAGGTAAAGCCGAGAAAAAGAGAAGATCTGACCATTG
>CAJUYI010001479.1:36037-53255 GCA_910591695.1 Galerucella pusilla
TTTTTTTTATTATATTATTTCTTCTGTTTCCTAACCCTTTTTGTACTGTCCATGCGAAGTCTGGTAACAAGTAATATCCGTTAAGGTATACTGCAGGTATTGTAATTCTTATCAAATAATTGAATTTTCACTGCCAGCGGCTATATTTTTATTAAGTCGAATTGCTTTATTTCTATAAAAGACAATTCTTTTTTGTCCTCATCCATCAACTTTCATATTTTCAATTTCTAGATTATATAGGCAGTTGTCAAGAATAAATAAAAAAATCTAGAAACTCCAATTTTCTCTTTTCTCTTTTAGATTCTATTTGAATTAATTTTCGATCGCAAATAATAAATTTGGAATCCTTAGAATATATAAGAGAGATATTCAGTAAATGGTATATTATATACACCAAAGTGGTAAAGACCATTATTATTGACCGAGCACCAAGATTATTTCGCAAGTGGCTTAGCCACGAGCGGATTAAGGTGCGAGGTTTATAAATGTCCTCAACACCATGGTGTATACAGTGCTATTCAAAAGTTCCCTCCTCCCTCGTATCTTTTGAACGGCTACACTTACATTAATAAAATTTGGAGGGTGAAAATAAAGTGTTGTAAACTTCTCTACGAATGGTAACAGGTGACGTAATGGTAATAGATGACGTCACAGTGCCACTCTGGCCAATAATTTTAAAAAGGACCTTATGGCAAGTGATATCTCGTTTGAAAGGCTACATAGCCATAATATTTTTTTTGGGTTTAAACTAATTTTGACGGATAATTGAATAAATACCAAAATTATTGAAATCATTTTTTTTAAATTTAATTAATCAAATATCAACAATGGATTCTTATAGTAAGTGTTCGAAATGTGCTCCGTATACTTCCTGACAGTGCTACATCCTATTAGTAGACTCTTGTCGTACTCGTTCGAATGTGTCAGCTGAAATTGTATTGCATTCTTCAATAATTCTTTCTTTCAAAACGCCAATGCTATCTGGTGCCGTAGTATAAACCTTGTATTTCAAGTACCCCCATAGAAAAAAATCTAATGATGTCGAATCTGGTGACCGAGGTGGCCATTCTATAGGACCTCGCCGGCCGATCCATCTACCTCGATATTCTTCATCCAGGTAACGTCTTATTGCACTATAATAATGTGCAGGAGTACTATCTTGTTGAAATGTTATTTCCAGATGGCCGAATTCATCTGGATTATCTTCCAGAATTTCAAGAATTAACGGCTCAATTGCATTTTGTAACATCTCCAAATACACTTCACCGCTTAAATTTGAATTCAGGATAACAGGACCAACTATGTGGTTTCCCAAAATACCTGCCTAAACATTGAGTTTTTCTGGAAATTAGGTATGTTCACGAAAGGTGTGAGGATTTGTGTCACTCCAATACCTTACATTTTGTGTATTCACATTTCCATTGAGGCAAAAAGTACTTTCGTCACTAAAACAAATTGTTTTTGTGTAATGTGGGTTTTGACTAATTTTATTTGTCATACATTCACAGAATTCGAGTCTTCTGTCGGGGTCGTCATCTGGAAGGTGGTGCACCATTTTTAACTTGTATGGATGAAATTTATTTTTAGCCAACACTCTCTATACCGTACTTTTACTTACTTCACAAATAGACGCAACTTCAGTTGAAGAGGAAGTAGGGTTCACTACCATTTCAGCAACCATATCAATTTTTTTATCATCACTAAATGTTGGTCGACCAGATCGTTTGGCATCTTAAACACTACCATGTTGCTTCGAACTTGTGAAAAAGCTCCCTCAAATAAGTTCTCTAGATAGGGCGATCTGGGTATCTCTTATTAAATAAACGTTTCGCTTTTTGGAGATTCTTTCTAGATTCACCAATTATTAAGATAGATGCTACTTTACTTTGTCGGCTTGAGTACGTACCATTTTGCCTATGTAAACTCTTAAACGTCTAGTTAAGCAATAATAAAATTGAATATTTAAGCTATTTAGAAAAACTTTGCAAAGCAACAAATACTATTAAATGAAAAACGTCAATTTTTGTGACAACAAACCAGAGGCGGAATGAAAAATCTTCAATATTTAAATGTGAAATAATAATTTTGGTATTTATTTAATTTATCCGTCAAAATTAGTTTATACCCAAAAAAAATTAATATGGCCATGTAGCCAATGTCAATGCCTTTCAAACGACATATCACTTGCCATAAGGTCCTATTTAAAATTATTGGCCAGAGTGGCACTGTGACGTCATCTATTACTATTACGTCACCTGTTACCATTCGTAGAGAAGTTCACAACACTTTATTTTCACCCTACAAATTTTATTAATGTAAGTGTAGCCGTTCAAAAGATACGAGGGGGGGAGGGGACTTTTGAATAGCACTGTACATTATTTTGTGTAAAAAAAGACCTTTTGATTATAAACCTATATATAATTCCAAAACATTGTAATCATTCGGCGATAATAACAATCTTCCCTTTTTGAAACATTATTTTTCTATTTTTTTTTTGATGAATATTGTGAATAATGATGGCGAACCGAACCGAAATTAATGGGCTTTGAACTTTCAATGAAAGGATTTTATCCTGTAATCAGTGCGTATTTTCTATTGTTTGCATAACTGGAAAAAAATGTTTGATACAATTGATATTTCGTTTATATACACAGACAATTATTAAAAAAAGACTTCAATTCTGTTTTATTTCTTTTTTGTATTTCAAAATGGATAACTATGCTTGTTGAACTTTTGTTTAAAAAAAAAACCTCTGAAAAGTAGAAAAAGGTATTGGAAAGATCGAGTAGGGAAGCTACTACCAAGACTTGCACTAAGAGTGTCTCATGTCCTGTAGCTCAAACTATTGAAGAAGGAAGAATGTAGATTATGTAGAAGTCCTAGAATTTTCCTTCAAGGAAAATGGGCTTGACCGTCGTCATAAGCTGACCTACCACCGGCAGGAAGTTCAGTGGGTTGTCCCAGCTCGCTGATGGAAGTTGTTTTGTGTGTCTGACTGGCTTTTATCGAGACTGTTTAATGAAGATAACATTAATTTATTTTGAGAGATATCGAAAAATGTTATTAACAAAAATAGTAGATGTGTTGAAGGTCCATATTTTGAAATTATATCAAGCTATACAGAGAGCTGCATAACTCCGTTACAAACCAAACATATGATTTTTCAAATGGGAACCCCTGTATATTATACCGAATTCGAATTGGTTACATTTTTTAAAGCTTTTGACACCAGGTTCTGCCACGTTATACAGAGTCCTTCGAATGTTATGGACACCTTTATGTGAAAATCGTAGGTAAATCAACGCTCTGTAGCTTGTTGTACGTTAAACAAAAAAAATGTATTTTGCCAAACAGAGATTTGTAATAGGATGCAATATCCCCGTATCCTATTGAATTTCAATTATATTCTTTCTTGTATACAGGGTGAACAGAAAGTCAAACCTGTCATTTTCTTTCTTATTTCAAATGGAACACCCTGTATTTTATAGCAAAATTAGAGTCCTCGATTCTGTAACTTTAATTTTTGTCAAGCATTCCCTAAACCCAAAGTTTATAAAAACACATTTATTTTGTAATATTTATTGTAAAATATAACTACTGACCTATTATGTGAAAGCATTAAACGTTGTATGTAACAAAACATCCTAATTAATAATAAATTTATTCTAAACAAAACTAGTCACCAAAAGTATAATCCCAACCGTAATATTAAACTAAAGGTTCAAAAAGTTCACCGTTAACATCAATGCAATGCTGCAGAATAGTTCAAATGATTTACTACATTTCTCAGCATATCAACGTTAGCAGATCGAAATGCCGCACTAATTATCTCTCTTTATTATCATCTCTAATAGCCGGGGGATTTTATAAACTTATTTCTCACAAGACCCGAAAACAATAAATATACTTTTGTTAAATCGGCTGGCCAATCAGTTGGGCCCCCTCTTACAGCATTGCATCGATGTTAACGGTGAACACTTTGAGCCTTCAGATTAATATTACGTTTAGGATTGTACTGTTGATAGCTAGTTTTGTTTAGAATGAATTATTTATCAAAATTTATCATTAATTAGGATTTTTTGCTACATACAACGTTTATTGCTTTCACATAATAGGACAATAATAATAGTTTACAATAAATATTACAAAATAACTCTGTTTTTATGAACTTTGGGTATAGGGAATGCTTGACAAAAATGAAAGTTACATAATCGAAGACTCCATTTTTGCTATAAAATACAGGGTGTTCCATTTGAAAGAAGAAAGAAAATGACAGGTTCGAGTTTCCGTTCACCCTGTATATAAGAAAGAATATAATTGGACTTTGATAGGATTCGGAGATATTGCATCATGTTACAATACATTTTTTTCTTCAACTTACAACAAGCTACAGAGCGTTGATTTACCTACGATTTTCACATAAACGTGTCCATATCTTTTGAAGGACTCTGTATAACGTGGCAAAGCCTCATATCAAAAGCTTCAAAAAAATGTAACCAATCCGAATTCGGTATAATATACAGGGGTTCCCATTTAAAAATCATATGTTTGGTTTGCAGCACTCTGTATAGTTCGATATAATTTCAAAATATGGACCTTCAACACATCTACTATTTTTGTGAATAATATTTTTCGATATCTCCCAAAATAACCCATATACCGAAGTTTGTCGTAAGATTGGTACACCCCGGTATGTGCCTTCAAATCATTTTTAAACATTAAAAGTATGTATGCTTCCAAAAAATCAACCTCTAGCAATTTTTCCTTCGCTTCCTGTAGATTGTTTTGATGTGATATATAACTCTGGTTCCCTATTAAGTAAATTAGCAGATGTAAGCATTAAAAAAACACTTAAAAACGTTGAAAAGTTTTTTTTATTACATTAATCAGCATCTAAGCGTTCTTTAATTCCGGCTCTTAAACGGAAATTGACTCAATTCTGTATCGTCTTTGATGCCATCAGCTTTGAAATAACCCAATATCTGTTGTCATTAGAGTCATCTCATCATTTCCAAAGATAACTTTAATGTTATTAGAACTGCTTGTAACAAATTGCCCATAAACCATTTGCTTTTTACGAGGTTTCGCATCAAAATGTTATATATATAAAGCCACCCCGAGGCTCGTTGATTATTCCATAAAAGCCTATCGCCTGTAGAGTTTCACAATATCGTCAATTTCAACATTTAGATTGGATACTTCTTGATGGCTAGGTCCTTTAAGAAACAGTGGCGCAAATATCTGATCATTTCGTCGAGACACAAAAAACTTCTGAGATCAGCATTTTAGTGAACAAACAAAATTTTTACCAGGGAATCACTGAAAATTTGTTGAGTGGAAGAAGGAATTCTATTCAATCTAGATTAGAGGCTGTGTATACAGGGTGAAATTACAACTAACGGGACGGAGGTTTATGGCGAAACGGTAGGAAATTTGAAATATTTGTCACCTTAGTAGTTTGTATATCCATATAGGCTACATTTTAAAACTATTTTGAAATATACAGGATGTCCCAATAAAGTGTGGCGTATCAAAGTTATATTTTTTCTTATATAACACCCTATATTTGATAACATTTTCTGATTGTACACAAAAAATAAAGTAATGTTTCATATTGGTTCCCTATACCTAAATACAGAGGGTTCCGAGTTATGCTGACTTTTTTAAAAATGTGAACATTTCGAAAAAAATTAATAACTCATTGATATAACAAATTCTAGCAAATTTTCTCTTACTTCTCAATAGTCGGACATTCGTTGAATGTATTCCACGATTGAGTACCAAACATCTCTTTACAGGGTGTTCAGAATTATCGGTTGAATTATTAGATCATTAAATGTGTAATAACGGGCTTATTTCAAATGGAACACCCTGTATTTTGATCATTCACCATATTCAAAAAATGTCCTCTTTCGAATGGTATAAGAGTGTCCTATACCTAGGTATCATACTTTTCGTGTAATTCACAATTTTCTTGAATCATATGGTAAATCGATTTTAAAACAAAAAATTCTTACATAATCTAGTCGGTATATGACATTTCTCAGTTAATTCTTTAAGCGATATTGTGTTAGTTTCAAATTTTATTGTTACCAAAAATGAAGCAGTATCCTTTAAACGAAAGAGTCGACATGATACTTTGCATTGGGGAATGTTCAGAAAATTGTCTCTTAGCATCTAGAGTTTATGCTCAAAAGTACCCTAATAGAATTCACCCAAAAAAGTAAATTTCCGAAAGACTGCTTAATAGATTTCGTGATACTGGTAGCGTTGCATACGAGAAGTTGAACAAAACTAAAACAGTTACTGGCGACGACGCCAACGAATTTGAAGTACTGCTGTCGGTTACGGAAAATCCTAATACCAGTTCTAGAAAAATTTCAAAAGAAATTGGAATAAGTCGAATGAATGTATGTAGAATACTCAAGGAAAATCGCTACCATCCGTATCATATCCAACTACACCAGCAGATGACACAACAAGATTACGATAAACGTTTAAATTTTTGTTTATGGTCTTTGGATAAAGTTGAAGAAGATCCTGATTTTTTCAATAACGTCTTGTTTACTGACGAATCAACATTCCACAATAATGGGTAAGTGAATAGACATAATTTTCATTATTACGATACAGCAAACATTTATTCCGTACTGTTGATCGCCAACACCGATGGAGTGTAAACGTTTGGGGAGGTATTGTGGGCGAGTATGTTATCGGCCCATATTTTTTTGACGGACACCTGGATGGAAGAAAATTTTAGAGTTTTTTGAAAAAAGACTTCTGGATCCTTCTCGAAAATCTTCCACTCAGCATACGGAAGAAAATGTGGCTACAATTGGACGGAGCTCCTGCTCACTTTTCACGTGTAGTTAGGAACTACATCAATAAAAAATTCAGGAATAAATGGATAGGTAGAGGCGGTCCTTATAATTGGCCAGCTAGGTCACCAGAATTGACCAAGATGGATTTTTTCAAATGGGGTTATATTTAAAATATTGTGTATTCTACACCCCCTACTACTCCAGACGATATGAAATTGAGAATTTCGAACGCTTTCGCGTCTATAACACCCCAAATGTTAAATAATGTAGGTAAATCGAGAGAAGCTAGAATCACGTGTTGCATTGCACAAGATGGCAAGCATTTTGAGCATCTATTATAGGAATTTTGACTTTTTTGATTCTAATAATTTGTTGTTGTTCGTTTTGTAGTATTTATGTATTTGAGAAAATTGTGAATTACACGAAAAGTATAATACCTAGGTATAGAACACCCTTATACCATTCGAAAGAGGACATTTTTTTGAATATGGTGAATGATCAAAATACATTTAAAATAAGCCCGTTATTACACATTTAATGATCTAATAATTCAACCGATAATTCTGAACACCCTGTAAAGAGATGTTTGGTACTCAATCGTGGAATACATTCAACGAATGTCCGACTCTTGAGCTGTGAGGGAAAATTTGCTAAAATTTATTATATCAATGAGTTATTAATTTTTTTCGAAATGTTCACATTTTTAAAAAAGTCAGCATAACTCGGAACCCTCTGTATTTAGGTATAGGGAACCATTATGAAACATTACTTTATTTTTTGAGTACAATCAGAAAATGTTATCAAATATAGGGTGTTCCATAAGAAAAAATATAACTTTGATACGCCACACTTTATTGGGACATCCTGTATATTTCAAAATAATTTTAAAAAGTAGCCTATATGGATATACAAACTACTAAGGTGACAAACATTTCAAATTTTCTACCGTTTCGCCATAAACCTCCGTCCCGTTAGTCGTCCAATCATTGGGAAAGGGCCTAACTTCAACTGTAGATAGGGATCACTTCAGTGCTTCCAAAAACCTATATTTAATATGTCTTCTGCACTTTATAACCGAGATACAGGGTGTTTTATAAATTTATCCTATTTCTTTCGAACCTCATAACTTCCAAGTTACCTTGAATATTATTTAGAAATTTGGTACAGGTAATAACCATTACCTAGAAACTCCATCAAAAGCATCTCCAAAAAGATAATGCAGGTCCGGCTTAACAAAAAATTTCAAAACTCGTCTTTTCTAAAAATAACACTCTGTATATGTATTTTTTTGGAATGGCTTTTTATAATTGTAGAGAGTATAAAAATCTAGTCTACTATTTCCTTTTTATTTTTCCGCGGACAATGTTACTACCAAAAATTTACCGTAAAAGTAAGAATTTATGCACGTTTTGGGGGTTAACAATGGTATCGGAGAGGTTTTTTTTATTTTTTAGCTTGAAATGAAATCTATTCAATGCATCCAGAGAAGCATACTAGAAATTCAATTGAGTTTGTATGTTTACGAGTACCGACCACTTGAAAATATGATTACAGGGCCGTAATTAAAAATATTCGTTTCGTATATTTCGAACACCCTGTATAAGGATACGTATCTGGAAACTATGCACTTCTACATTGAGAATAACAAGAGTAAAATACGAGAAATAATTTTATAGTGCAATTTTTGTAGGTTATACTTGCTTCGTGTTTTATCCCAACTGTAACCCTTTCTATCCGAGGCCCTTTCAGTGATGTAAAAAACGCTTTAATATGCCCCTAAGCGTGGCATGTGTCCTTGTCTAATCCTTATACATATATAATGGAAAAGACAAAAAATTTAAATGGAAAAAAAAGAAAAAAAAGAATTATAAGTTATATATTAACTACTACATTTTGTATTATATCGTACAATAGATCATGTATTGAAAAAAAATGAAAATAAAAAAGAATAAAAAATTGGTTGGGGTCCATACTTACTCTTCTTTAATAAAAAAATGAATAAATAAATAAACTAAAACATATTCGACTAATGAAGTCTCTCCCTGGTCATAAGCAAAAAAAAAACTTGCTTCGTTTGGACAATGTTGTTAGAATTTCTTGTTTTCTTTTTAGGTCAATTAATAAAATTAATCAAAATGTCTCCTTTTTTTTGAAGTATCAATTTATTTGTTATTCTCAATGTAGAAATGCATAGTTTCCAGATACATATCCTTATACTGGGTGTTCGAAATATTCGAAACATATTGAATGAGTGTATGTCCTAAGCACGGCCCTGTAATCACATTTTTTAATGGCTGTACTCGTAAACATACAAACTCAATTGAATTTCTGGTATGCTTCTCTAAATGCATTAAATAGATTTCATTTCAAGCTAAAAAATAAAAAAAAACCTCTCCGGTACCATTGTTAACCCCCAAAACGTGCCTGTGTTATTTGACTAATCGATTGTGCATTGTGGTAATATTAACTATAAAAATATAGTGGTATAGATTATTTTTCTTATAAAATGGATAAACATCATGGCGGAGTGTATTGTTCATACAGAGACTGTCCAAATAAATTTTATTCGGAAAGAAAAATTAAGTTCTTTCGATTTCCAAGGGATGAGAGTATTTAATTTTTTTTTGTATTAGAATTTAAGTGCCTCGACAACTATGGCCTTTGGCACTGTACAAAAGACAAAACCACATATTATAAATACATACACTATCTTAAAACATAAAACATGTAAAATACTCGGTAAAATACCAATCTAGTTTATATTTTGTGGTAGAAGTTAGTTGATTTGAGGAATTTCAATGTCTTTGGGATTTCAGCAGTGCAGTTTAAAAGCTCTTTTAGGTTTGGTCTTAGGTCTAGGCGCTTGTATGTAATGGTGTATTCCTGGCAGTCTGTGAGAATATGTTTAACGGTTTAACGGTTAAAGCACTATTGCAGTGACGGCAGACGGGAAAGTTTTCAGAAGACATCAAGTAACCATGTGTGTATTTGGTATGGTTGATCCGCAATCGTCTAATGACAGCAGCTTCTCTCCTGGTTAGGAAATCGAGGGAAAGACAGCCGATTCATGGTTGTATATCGTAAAGGGCTGTAATGCTGTTGTGCCAAAAATTTGCCAGGACTCCGTGACGGACTTTTTGAATAATAGTTTTATGTCATCTGGGAGCTGGAACGTTGTTGTGGTGATGGAAGAAGAGGCTTCTTTAGCATAGTGCTCAGCCAGTAATTCCAATGTGAGATGGGAGCCAGATAAGACAGACCGTTACATCACGAGCTGAGAGAGTTTGATAGATGTCATGGATGTTTTGAACTATTGGATAGTCAGTAAAGATAGTATTGAGTGAATTAAGTGAGGAAAGTGAATCGGAACAAATGGCGACGCGCTTGACAGGAGAAGAGATTTGCTTAAAAGCTTGGAAGATGCTATACAACTCACCAGTGTGAACGCTACATGTTGAGGGCAACCGATAGGATTCTATTAGTTCGTGGTTGGTTGTGACGGTGCAGCCAACACCAAAAGGAGTTTTTGAGGCGTCTGTGTAGAGAACTACATCATAATAATATGATGTTTTTTCTAATATTTCCCAAAATGCTTTCTTTATAAGTATGTTGGGCGATTCATGTTTATTGAACTTGGTGAGGGAGGTATTAAATAGAGGAAGTTGTTTAGTCCAAGGAGGGATATGAGGTTGGGGGAGCGGAGTGGTCATTGGAAGGTCGGTATTCTCAAGTATCTGTTCTCTTTATAATCTGTGTTAGTCCCATCCCACTGCGACCTTTGCAGATCTATTGTGGTCCTCCCTATATTTAGAGCTCAATATCTAGCTTTATCCTTTCTATTGAACTTAATAGCCTGGATACCGTCTGCCTTCTATTTTTCTTCTCCAAGTAAGTGAAACTTTGATAGGCCTTCGCACTCAAAGAGTATGTGCTCCGCGGTTTCCTGGCAGGTTTCCTGCATAGGCTGTCATCTGCTAGGCCAATGTGTATACAGAAACTTCTGCCTTATGGAAATTCACCCTTTTCTAGTTATGGGTCACTTGAAGGTAAAAACCACTCAAAATCAAATTAGTGAACAAAATCCATTTTTTCTATTGAAAAAAACCCATCTGCTAAACTTGTAGCTACGCTACTGCATAGCCATATTAAAAGAGGCTAATTTTAGAAGGTCCTTTTGCTCTTGTTATTTTTCTCACGGACAATATGACTGGCTCTGAAATGACGTCGTTTGAAGATAACAGCAGTCGTAACGACCAAGTTAACTGTAAATTCCTGATGGATCTATTTTCAAGTGGACCTTCCGTATCACCGTTAAGCTCACAATTTACCTTAAAATTGAAGCACGTCTGTGTTAGTTTAATGAGATTCTTTATAAGTTTTTCAATTCAATTCAAATAGTGGAGTGAAAGTAAGCAACGAAAACAATCTTTTTCAAATTTTGACATATAAAGTGACACTTTTTAAAACTGATTGACATTATGAAACGTTTTACTTTTTGTAACTAGTTGCATAAAGTAAAATTTTATGAAAAATGTATTCCAAAATTAGTGACAAAAAGAATTATTCTATTCATTAAACTGTTATAATACAAGTTGAAAACATAAATTATAAACTAATTTATTATTATAAATATTGATAACACAATTATTGAAATTATTCAAATTAATTCCCGACGACATATTTTTTTCATTGCTCGAACTTGCTGTTATTTGGGAAGCGGCGCACATTGCATTAGATGTTTCACCAAATATTTCTTGTGCTAAAAGTTTTTTATTATTTATGGAATTTTCAACATATCCCTCCGCAACAGAGGTAGATTTCCAGCCTCCATGCCTCTTTAATTTTAAAATATCAGCGCCACTGTCTGCTAGGAAAGTGGCACAGCTTCTTCTGAAGCAGTGGCCAGTATATAGAACAGGATTTGAAAGACCAAGAAATTGTGCAATAACTATTGGCAGAATGCTAAATGTGTTAATTCCCACAGGATTTCTGGTACATTTTCCATTCGCATATTTTACAAAAAATCTGTTGTGCTTAAGAACCTGGGGACGCAACTTAATATATTTTCTTAATATTTCAACAAGATTCGTATTTTCAACGTCTCCAGTGGTAATTGCAAACTGCCGTATAACTTTCGTTTTTGAAGGTGGGATATCAACACGAAAATGGCTTCCTTCGTTTAAAACATTTTCAACTGGAAGAAATGTTAATTCTGCTTTTCATAATAGTTATTTATGTACCAAGGCAGTAAAGTGATTCTTTATCGGACGAGTCTGAAATTATAAGACGAGCGAAGCGAGGCGAATAACAGGCGAGTCCGATAAAGACACTTTACTGACGTGGTGCATACAAAATCTTATCGCCAACTGCTCAGAATTCAGAATATAAAAAACTGAGGTATATTTCATAGCATTTTATTATGACAAAGTAAACAGCACATATAGAACAAATCTGATTATAATTATTTGTTATATTTAAATTGGAGGTACACCCTGAAGCATTATAAAAGTTAATTCCTGAAGTCAAAGGAGTTCCAACAATAATTTGTTATAAATAAATCGCAAGAAAACTATTATCGAGCCGTAATAGGGAGAAGCGTGACACTGACAGATGATGATTTATGTCGAAGTCAAAATACTTCACCAGACGCATGTGTCACTTTACAAGACGCATGTGTCACTTTACCAGACGCATATGTCACTTAACCAGACGCATATGTCACTTTACCAGACGCATATGTAAACTGTTTGTTTACTTCCGGAAATCAATCTGATAAATGACAGCTTTACTGACGGTTGACGATAAAAACAATTACACCAGAATGCAAATTATATTTTGAACTGATCGAGAAGTGAAGATGTCACTTCTGACATTTCGTTCATTTCGAAGAAATTTAAATTATTTTATTCAAAATTTATTTCAATACGATCGCGCAAAAAATGGTATAAGCATCTCGAACGTTAAGGGTAATACCGGTCTCTAGCAAAATCGGAGGATTCGTTACGCTCAGCCTCCAAACATTGCTGTCGACCGGTAAACAACCCTTACCGTTCTCAATACTTAATATACTATATCATTAGTTTGGAAATCAATATTTTTGAGCGATATTACTATTTACAATTTCAAAATAGTTTTACCAATATTTTTGCCTGTTAAAAGTCCATTCAAAGCCGTACACATATTTTCGAATCCTTCGTATATTGTTTCACGGTATTTCAGTTTTCCCTCATTCAATAAATTCAAATGAATAGCTATCAATTCTGGATTTTTGTGAAAAAACGATATACAAAGAAATCCTTCCACCTTCAGTTGTCTTAGAACTATAGGAGGCTGCACAACGCTAGCTGAAAATGGAAAACAATATTCAAATTCGTTGAAGACATGGTACTTTTCTTTACCTGTAGGGATCGTAGCAGCGCTTAGAGTACTAACCATTCCACAAGCTGAGACTCTTCCAAAACTGTTCATTTGGGACATGACTATGGAACTTTGCTCACCTCCAACCTAAAATTTATGGCGTACAAAACAAGAAAAAATAATATTGTGTCCTGCAGTTAGTCACATTGAAAATGGAAAGAGCTGGGTAGTGGGAGAAGGAGAAGGATTACATCACAACACCAGGAAAAGAAGAGGCTGGTTCAAAGTAACTTAGACTTTCCTCAGAAGATTGGTAGGTATCAGTTATTCTTCAACAAAAAATCTACTCACATTATCAAAGTACATATCGACTCCTTCAGGAGCAACTCTCTTCAATTCTGTCTTTAAATCAGCTGTTTTGTAATTGATTGCGTGATCGAAACCCAATTCGTCAGTGATCCATTTACATTTTTCGTCAGTTCCTGTTATTCCTATAACTTTGCACCCTTTCAGTTTACCCCACTGACCGGCGTTACTACCAGTGGCTCCAGCCGCGGTGCTTACTACCAGCGTCTCTCCTTTTCTAGGATGACATATGTCGAGTAATCCATAATAAGCTGATGATCTGTTGGGAAAAATTTTGTCAACCAGTTGAAGAGATGGTTACTATACGTACCCTGTTATACCCAAAATTCCAAGATAATAAGACATGGGGAAGTTTTCAAGTTCTGAAATTAAAGTGGGTGGAAATGGTAGTATATTCCATGGAGAACCATCGGAAATGGTATGTGTAGCACAACCAAAAAATGCTGTTATATATTTCCCGACTTCAAATTTTGGATTTTTACTTTCAGTAATCCTAAGAAATAATAAAAAATTTTATAATTTATTCCATTTGACTTCTTTTTGTACCTCAGTGAGCCAATAAACCATAAGATTTAACCTCAAAACAACAAGCTACTCATGTATGAGCCTTCTGATGATTTATAACACTAATTCACATGTTACTGAGATGCAAAAAGTAGTGGAAATTAGTATTGGAGCAGTGCTATAGTTTTGATATACCTAGCGATCTGTTGTGCAGCAAAGATATCTCCTACTTTTACATGTCCGATGTGTTCTTGGGAAAAACCTTTCATGAAAGGGTCTATGCTTATAAAAATTGCTTCAGATAAAAATTCTGGAAAATTGTAACGATATTTGGGAACAAATTATAACTTGAGAACATCGGAAATGTTAATGAAAATAATCAATACCTCCTTCTTTAATTGGTGGTAATTCTTCTTCGATCAGCTGGAAATTATCCTCAGTTGGGAAGGCTCCAATAGATTTGATGAGAATGTATTTTTTTGATAAAACCATAATTTTGGATCTAATAAAAATATTTAAAGTATAAATTTGTCAAAATTATATATTATGAATTAAAGATTTTCTGGATCGGATAACTGATCCTAGTTTATCACACACCAAACAACTCTGGTTAATTGCGACATGCTCACCTTTATATTAAAGCTGTGAACATTTAAACATTTGATTAACTTTTCTGATAATGTTTATACAGGGTGTCCCGCGGCAAAATACTTCTAGTAAAATCATGAAAATTTTTACGTTTCGGTTTTTGGATGCGATCTTTTTAACTAAAATATTTTCAAAGATGGCAGACTTCCGGTTCTACCGGAAATCGACTGTACTTTTGTTATTTTGAGTGGAACACCCTGTATATTAATACAACTTTGAAATCTACTCAACATTTTAGTATAGTTTTGCCTGAAAACTTTTTTCGAAAAATGCATACTTTTTAAGCTATTGATTTTTTTTAAATTTGACGGTTGCAGACCCTTACAAATTATTTTTTCAAGAGGATACCCTTGAATATATGAAAATGGTTTCTGTTCGGTTGCTTTGAGCAAGGTCAGACCTATTGGAATCTATGTTGAAAAATTTTTCATTTTCTACAGGGTGTGTATGGAAAGCGTTCAAAGTTTTTAAATCAAACCACCCGGTTTTTTATATTTTAATGCATTCAGGAGTGAAAAATAAGGCAAATTCATATATACTTTCCTATACCTAAACCTTACCGTTATCCAGATATTGAATGTTTTCTGTAAATTTTTAGAGATGCAGGATATCTTACTGCAAATAAAGCACATATTATGTTCTTGTAACAACTTTGCCATATTTACCATGTATTAAAAGCAAATTTACATAATCTTATTTATTTCTCAGTACTTGTATCAACGGGTCAAAATAAAATGATATAAAAAAAAAAAAAAAAAATAGACCACACTTGCATCTCTCAAAATTTACAGAAAACATATCTGGATAACGGTAAGGTTTAGGTATAGGAAAGTATACATGCATTTGCCTTATTTTTTACCCCTGAATGCATCAAAATGCAGAAAACCGGGTGATTCTATTCAAGAAAATGAGGAAATTTGATATTTATGAAGTTAAAATTTGAACACTTTTTATACACACCCTGTATAAAATGAAAAATTTTCCAACATAGATTCAAATACGTCTGACCTTACTTAAAGCAATCGAACAGAAACCATTTTCATATCTTTAGGGGTATCCTCGTAAAAAAATAATTTACAAGGGTCTGCAACGGTCAAATTCCAATCAATAACTCAAAAAGTATGCATTTTTCGGAAAAAGTTTTCAGACAAAACGATACTAAAATTTTACGTGTATTTCAAAAATGTATTAATATACAGGGTGCTCTATTCAAAATAACAAAGTAGCAGTCGACTTCCGGTAGAACCGGAAGTCTGCAATCTTTGAAAATATTTTAGTTGTAAAGATCGTATCCATAAACCCAAACGAAGAAATTTTCATGATTCTACTATAAGTATTTTGCATATACAGATAGTTTTAACTCGTCATGGGACACCCTGTATACAAACTGTTATCTATATGAATAATTATTAAAAGCAGCGTTAACTAAAATTGATGAATATTAAGCGAGAATAATTTTAATTATCAGCAAGGCCATTTTCACTAAAAATACCTACGTCAAAATTAAAATTTCGAGCATCAAAAATTTCAAAATGACCGGGCAAAAAATGTATTCACAGAATCTTTCGGTTTTCATGTCATACTAGTTCATTATTGTGTTTTTATTGCTCAGTTAACAAGTATCTAATGTTGTACTTTATGCCTGTGCGGGCATAAAGTACATTTTTTGTTCAACTTATATTTACAAAACTTCTTTATTAATTCACAAGCATCAAAATGAACTTCTTACCCCAAATGACAGACATAAATATCCCACTCGAAAACAAGACATAATACCTCCAAATATAGTCGCACTCGAAATGGCCCTTTATATTCAGGTATTAAAGTAGGTATATAACCATTTACCTTCAGATTTGAAAAATCTTACAAACAAAAAATTTAAAAAAAAAATTAAACAACTACTACATCAGTATGTTTTTCATAATATCTCAGAATTTTTTCTGACAAATTTCAACTTTCTTTTCTCTTTTTTTGTTGTTTCCAACGCTTAGGCTAAAATCACTGTGTATTTTATTGAATTTTTACATGCTTTGTACTTTATATTGTGATTTTGTGGAATAAATATATCTATCTATTTAATAATTTCGTCAGGAATTCCAAAATCTTCGTTCATTTTGACTTCTAACTTTGACACATATGAAATTTATTGTAATATTATGACATTCACGTTTGTCAACATTCACAATTTTAATTCAAACCGGATTTTTTAAAACACTGATTTGTATTGAGATTGGATTGCAATAACGAACTAGTATGACATAAAAGTTTGTATGTACCGCAGGCATAAACAGATGTGTATACCCTCGGGCGACTTACAAACCCTCGGGCCAAAGGCTCTCTGCTTCGTAAGACGTCGCCCCAGGGCATAAACATCTATTTATACCCTTGGTACTGTAATATAAAAAAAACCTTCGACTTTAGGCTTTAATCCACAAAAACATACACATAAGTATCAACTTGACAGTATGTATGAACGTGACAATGTGACAATCCAAAAAACAATAGTAAGGGCGAATATTATA
>CAJUYI010001480.1:0-37643 GCA_910591695.1 Galerucella pusilla
AAAAACCAGCCTTTAGAAATTGAAACAGTTTTTTTGGCTCTGGCTCTTGGACTAATAGATATTGTAGACGGAGTGAAGTGTGCTGAGTTTAAATATTTAAAAATTTTCATGACTAGAGTAGTTAGTAAAATAACGGTATACAAAACTTCAACTATTTACCTTGTTTATTTCTCTATCTTCTTCTAATCACTTTTGGCGCTTTCTTTAAAAAGTATCCTAAGGTGCCGCAGCGCCACCCTTATTGGACGCGCTGTTACGGACACTTTTTCAAACACAGAGACGGTTCTCCTTACCTCTACCCTCCATATTAATAACTTACTAAATGACACGATGGAAATATTGCAACTAGCACATTTTACATTTTCTTACTGATAGTTTGCTGAATAGCGCATTGGGAATACGTATCTGCGATGGGTTGATCGAAGTCAATCTACTAGGTACCAATGATCTAACACGGCAGAGATTAGACGAAACCCAGTGGGATTACACACAAAGCTTGCCCTTGCTTTTTGATTTGTGATTATGATTATTACTATTTAAATTTCCTATACTTTGTTCGGCCAATCTGAAAAATATTCGATTCTACTCTTAGCGGTTTAACTATTGGAGCGATATACACCAGAAGGTTCTCACGTGCATTGCGATAACAAAGTATTGAATAAATGAATTGAAGCTCTTTGAGTTACTAGTTTTTAGTACCAGCATCATGGATTGGTTCTGCTGAAGCACCGAATGTACTTATGAAGTGGTCAAAAACAAACTTTGCTCAGTTTCTTCAGTGGCGAAGGTAGGCTGGAAGCGAGAAACACAAAATTTTGAGAAAGCCTCAACTAGTACAAATAGATACTTACTGTGTTAAGGTTTCCAGAAAGTTCAAAAGGATTTGGATTGGAGGTGATAAAACGTTGCTTTAAACTGATCTGACTGGTTCTATTTTACCGTTTAACACATAGCAAGAATGTTCAATATGTTTCTAAACATAGCGAACCATATAGGGATATCTACGGCCTACATGGCACTGATCATAACTGATATTAAACGGATATTAAAAATAAATAAAAAATAGATTTCATAATAAATCTATTATGGTAGAAAAGGTGAATTTCCATAATTTTCTTAGCATTCGCTGAGTACTTCGAAATAAGATGCTTTCTATGTACGAATATCACAAAAGAGTGAGAATAAACTGAAAACGTCTCATTTCTATGGGTTCCATATCATTCTGGCATAAAATGAAACGAGGAAGTCGATCAATTAGCTGTAGACACGACATCTAATGGAGTACTTCATATCCAAAAAAATTTCTTACACTGACCACATTAATACAATAAAAAAACATATATTTAATTCGTGGCAAGTAATATGGAATCATACGACATCCAAGCTAAAAGAAGTTAAGCCACAAGTTGAGTTATGTCTATCAATACCAGACAAACGAAGAGATCAAGTTGCCTTAAGCCGCTTACGTAATGGTCACACACTCCAATATCTCCTCACGGAAGAACCAGCACCGGAAAGAATAAACTGTCATACTTCTCTTACTGTGAAACACATCATCATTAGAGTGTTCTGAATTTTCTAGACATAGGAGACAGAATAATTCAAGTGCGGTATTCAAGGATGTGTTCACCAAAGTGATTTATTTAAATATCTCAAAGACACTAATTTATAAAGCAAAATTGTAAGGTTCCTTCCTACTTGTTGGGGTGAGGGGTATGTAAATAACCGGTTGACAAGTTGATTGCACTTTATTTATGGAAAGAAACTAGACTCACTGTTTTTTTATTACAAAGAATGTAACAACTAAACGTGAACATTTCTAAGACATGGGGTGCTATTCTCGAGTCAATTGCGTATACGAAATTTGATGGTCATCGATAATTTGCGTATGACTTGTAGTTGTAGTTATTCTCGAATCGTAGTATACGAAATAAAGCATCCGCTAGTCGTACGAATTCACACGTATGGGTACTAGGCATACGAATCTTCTATGCGAATGCGAGTTTTCATAAGGGGCATGCGCATATGGCATCTTATGATCAAAAAGAAGGGATTAACCTCTATTTTTTGTTACGAATATGTAAAGTTTGAAATGAAATTTCAAATTGATTTGTTTTTTGTTTGATGTGGGTGGATGGACAAGTCAATTTTATGTGAATAAGAAATATCTCAGTGGAGTTGAGTTGAGTTGTGGATGGCTTTTAATAAAATCCACCAACTCCTTACGCTGATCGGATGTTATGTTTACCTTTGTTTTCTCCATTTGATAATATTTCTATGAATTCAGTTAAATCTAATGTGTTATTTTCAACAGGCAACTAAAAGATAGGTTCAAGACAGAACGTTTTCGCGGTTTTTTCGTATATAAAAAATTTTTTTATTATTATTATACTGTAAACATGTTGTAAACCATGAGAAAATTGACACATTGGCAGTTTTGGCACAGTGTTGTCAAGTTTTCATCCGACCAAAAATTACGTAGACGAATGAAGAAGTCGTATAGTGTTCAAGAATGCACATGAGTCTTAGTATACGATTATTTCCATACGTAAAAGTTCGTATACGCTGCGTATACGTATTGTTGCGTATGACTTCGAAAATAGCACCCATGACCACGTGTATGTATAAGAATCCACGAACGACAATTGACACTGGTGACGTGACAGTTCTTTCATTCCCAGATTTGATTTGACTACTGGTCCGAAGTACATGGTATGTTACAATCTTCCCCTATGCGACACTCTGGCGTCCCGCGAGAGGAGCAGTAGAAGACCCGGAGGGTGGATCTTCGGGGCAGCTTGGTTTAACCGTAGGTCGACGACGACGGGCTGCTTTGAGGTTGGGATCCGGAGCACATACGTTAGGAATCACTTCTGTGGATGAAGCTGAATGAGAGGGCCCAGGTAAATCCATGGATTCTGGGGCCAATTCTGGATCTGGAGTATTTTCAGTAAGAGAACTTTCAGGAATGGGCTTCGGTGGGCGGCCTCGTTTACGGAGGGGTTGAACAGGTTTAGGCAGTGGTGTCTCAGAATCGCCGCGCAGTGGAGTGAGGGCGGACACGTGGTACTTTCCGGCGGGAGTGTCTTTATCACTCGGAAGAGAAACTTCATAGGTAGTCGGGGAGATCACTTTGGAAATCACGTACGGTCCATCGCGACGAGGCGCAAGCTTAGCCGCGAACTTCTTAGACGAATCACTCAAGGCATGCGTTTTTACGAGTACATGGTCACCTACTTTTAACACACACGTCCGTCGATGAGAGTCTATGTAAGCGTTACGTCGGTCTTGGGTGCATTCGAGCGTTTCGCGTGCGCAGCTTAGGGTTTGGCTTAGCGTGCGCAAGTATGGGGTTATTTGAGCCACGAAAGTGTCGTTTTCGATGATAGCGCGAAAATCTCGGTTCACATCGTCCGGAGTACGCAATTCTCTACCGAATGTTAAGAAAGCGGGGGTATGACCGGTAGATTCACACTTCACTGTATTCATCGCGAATCGCACGGCAGGTAGTTTATCACACCACAAGGTGTGGTCGTCTTTAGTCAGGATAGCTAATTGCGTTTTAAGGTCTCTATTTTTGCGCTCTACCGGGTTCGACTTGGGATGATATACTGGGGTTAAAGTTTGGTGATACCCTTAGCAGTGAGCTACTTGCTGCATAACGGCACTGACAAATTGGGGCCCGTTATCACTGATCACTCTACGGGGTACTCCAAATCGCAATATTACTTCATCAATTAGGCAGCGAGCACAAGCGGTGGCGGTAGCGGACTCCAAGGGAAACAATTCTACCCAACGACTAGTTGTGTCTTCCACTATGAATATGTGAACGTAGCCTTGGGGTGTTGGAGGTAAAGGTCCGAATAGATCAATCGCTAAGGATTCAAAACGCTGAGCTTGGACGGGTGTCTGAAGAAGTCCTGATGGTCTTAAATTTGAGACTTTATAGCGCTGGCATTCAATGCATTTACCGACATGGTCGCTGATCGTCCTTTTCATCCCAGACCAGTAGTACCTCTTGTTGATGCGTTGATAAGTCCGTTCAATACCGTAGTGTCCAGCAGTTTCGGAATCGTGGTATTCATATAGAACGTAAGGAATTCGGGTTTTGGCTACCACTAGCTGAGGTTCTTCTTCATCTACCTCCGGTATGTATCTATACAGTATACCATGTGAGAGTAGGTATCCTCGTTCCGCCCACTTTTTGAAATCTACGTCTGTAGTAGACGAAGAATCTTCTAGACAGTGATTTTAGGGTCATTAGCCATTTTAGTGCCTGATGATCGCTTTGTACTATGGTAGTGGCTCCTTCCAGATAACCTCTGAACTTCTTGACAGCCCAAACTACTGCTAAAGCTTCGCGTTCTGTGGTATTGTAATTTTGTTCGGCAGGGGTCAGTAACCTTGAAGCGTACTCTACCGGACGTTCATCTTCTTTCTCCCCCTGTAATAGACATGCTCCGAGGGCGTAGTTACTGGAGTCAGTACGGAGAATGTAAGGTAGGCGGTTATCGGCTTGTCGTAAGATAGGTGCGGAGCACAATAGGGATTTTAGAGTGTTAAAAGACTCCTCTTGTTCTGGTCCCCAGATCCATTTGACTTTCTTCCTAGTTAATGTTGAGAGGGGTTTAGCGACATGGGAGAATTTTTCGATGAACCTACGAAACCAACTACAAGTTTGAAGGAAAGTGAGAAGTTCAGAAACATTTGAAGGTGGAGACATGTGCAAGATAGCCGCTACTTTGTTGTCGGTGGGTCTAAGGCCGAGAGGCGAGATAATGTGTCCCAAATAGTGTACTTCCGGACAGAAAAATGAACATTTCTTACGGTTTAGACATAGTTTAAAGGTACGTAATCGACTAAAAATGCGTCGTAAATCTTCAATATAAGCGGAAAAAGACGGAGACAACACAATAAGGTCATCAAGATAAGCTAACAGGTTGATGTCCTGTAGACCGGATCTAAATTTGTCAATCAACCTTTGAAAAGTTGCGGGACTGTTACACATTCCGAATGGCATTCGAGTGTACCGGAACGTGCCGAAGGGGCAGACAAATGCGGTTTTGTCACGATCAGTTGGACGGACTGAGATTTGATGGGAACCGTATTTCAGGTCTAAGGTGGTCATATAACGGGGTTCCTTGGTGGCGTGGAGGATGTCCTCAATCCTCGGTAGTGGGTACCTATCTGCACGCGTTATAGCGTTTAATCGCCTGTAGTCGATCGTTAATCTGATGCCGCCATCTTTCTTCGGAACCAAGACCACAGGAGCTGCGTAAGGAGATTCGCATTCTTCAATTATGCCTTCCTTTAGTAGTTTATCTAATTCTTGACGAAGCTGTTCCTTTTTGACATCTGACATCCGATAAGGAGGAACGGAGATCGGTATATCGTCGTTAAGGGTGATGGAATGCTCTGCATATGGGGTTGGCTCTTTGTTATATTCGAATAAGTCACCGTTTTTTTTGATTAGTTCGTTTGCAATGGTCTTCTCCGGAGCAGGCAGCGAAGTTGCTTCGTCGTCTCTAATGAAACGTTAGCTACTATTTGTTGGATGTCAAATGAAATGTAACTTTAAGATTTATTGAAAAAAAATATTTGTATTCAAAAATGATTCTCAGGGGTGGTTTTCGCCGAACTTAAAAAAAAAACAGAACTGTAGCTTAAAAGAAAAGGTAGTTGAATAAGTTGAGCGCCACGTGGTTTTTTTTACTTTTTATAAAAAGAATAGGTTAACCCCGAAACTATGAATAAAGTTCTGTCCTGTTATTTGAGCATTCACTATATGATAACTTGAAGTGTGTGTATATAAATTCAGTAGGAAGGAAGTTGAAATGAAATTCCACAAGTTAAGCAATAACAATAAATATGAATTTAATTAGTTTCTCATTTAAAAAAATATAAAATTTATGTAAATCTATAATAAAACAAAGTAACAATGTCCGTGGGTGAAGCCCTTTAGTTTTACAAATTATAGAAAAAGAATTTTAGTGGGTGAAGCCCTTTAGTTTTACAAATTAGAGGAAAAGAATTTTAGCTTGAAAGGTTGACCTTGGTGAAAACTTCTTGGTATAAGTATAAAGTTACTTATCTTAGAGATAGTATTAGCTTGGGAGCCTCTCTGCCTTCTTGGGTATTAAGTATTAGGTAGAAGGCCGTTTCATTTCCCTCAGCAGTGGAGGTATGCCTTGAAGCTCATCCGATATTATGATACCATAAAATAGGTGTAAAGGTAGATGTCAATTTCCAAATACTTTGTTTTATATGTCTTTTTTTTTTGTTGTAAAAAAAACTATGTAGCCAACCGCTGAAATAATACAATATAAATTAAAATCAATATTACAATGATTACATCATCAACTCTCTGTAAAGTTAATTTATCTTTAAGAAAAAGTACATTTTTTTTTTTTTAGAGCTAAAAGTCTACTTTTAGCTAAAGTCTTACTAATAAAATAACTTCACCAGAGAATTGTTCAAGAAAGGAAAAAAAGAATAGGAAAAATTGTTCAAGAAAGGGAAGGAAATAATTCAGGAAATGTGAAGGTCACACGAGGTCACATGTCCTGAAATGTTGAATAAATTACACAGATATTTTATACAAAATCCGTTATTAAACACTAAAACTATAAGAATGGGAATATAGAATCTTACCTGTAGGAATATTATAACTGAAAAAATAATCTGGATCTTTGAAATTTTATGTGATGTTAGCAGATATATCCCACAGCGGTTGAAATGCCCACGTCTGTTTTAATCGACCGTTTAGATCGGAAAGAAAGATGGCTGTTTTCGATTCACAGTAACCACCTCTACTTAGAACGAGTTTTGCGAATTCGACACCAAGTCCCTGGTTATACGATACGGCAAAGCAACCGGAAGAATAACAAAGGCGACTGTGAAACTTCACGTTTCACTAAGTTCTATATGAGCAAGAGTAATTGAATTGGCCGCATGAACTTCAGCCATCAGGGGGTCCCGAGAGAAAAGGTAACGAGAGTTGGGATTGTGACCATAAAACCAGCAATCTCTGGGAATATCTAATATTATATCAGCTTTCTTTATAAAATCTGCGCCTAACAAGGTTCTACTCTGGGCATGTTCGGGGATTGAAATTAAAGAAATGTCGTGTGACCTATTTTGTAACGTAATGGTTACGTTAAAAACTAGAACTTCAACTGGAGTTGTGTTGCCATCTGCTAGAGTCATTAGCATTGACTTTTTGATAAACGGCGTTCCCTCTTTTAACAAAATATTTCTCAACCTAGAACCTGCGATACTACACTGGGCACCAGAATCCAAGTAGGGATAACCGAGATAACCTTGAATCTCAACATGAACTATGGGTTTCAATTGCGTCGCATGTTGCAACTCAATATTAAATATATCATTATTATCGATAGTTTCTACCGCTCCAAACTCGGCAGAAAGTGTTTCGGACTTTTTTGAGCATCTCGGACAGTTACTTCTAATAAATCCCGGAGTGTTACAGCCATAACATGAAACAGGCTTAGGAACCGGCGTGTTATTTGTTTGCGTTTTTGGGGTACTAAAATTTTGAGAAGGTGGTTTAGATGAACTAGGGATGTTTGTTTTAATTTCAGATTCTTTGGCATTTGCTGCCGCTCGCTTTCTACATTCCTCTTTCGAATGTCCCGGGTTTTTGCAATAGGCGCATTTAATTCGTGTAGAGTCTTTGTTAACTGTTTGGTTGAATTCAAAAGTTTCTTCTGCTCACCGTGTTTGAGTCAGCAACTCACTGAATGTGGTAACTTTATCCCGAGGAACTTTTCTCTGATACGCCTATGTAGTAAACCGTAAACCATATCGAGTTGGATCATTTCAGTTAGAGTACTAGTAGGTAATTGAGCTAAAATCGCGCGCGCTTTGCATATGAATATATCCGATGCCGTTTGAAAGTCTTGTTCGAACTCGAATAGTTCTTTATACACTCGGTAAGGAGGTTTTTGAGGACCGAAAGTAGATCGCAATAAGTTTATAAAGTCGTCCCACGTATCTACCGTTGACTTAACTCCTTGATACCAGTTTGCTGCGAAACCGTCTAATAGCATAGGTATGCCTTTTAAAGCGTTTTCGTTCGACACTTGTGAGCAGTCTTTATATATAGTGACAGCATCTATAAACGCGTTCACATCATTGTCTTTAGAACCGTCGAATTGCGACGCACATTTTGTTAAATTACCGTTTTGCACGTAAGTCGGCTGATTAGCCACTGCCAACCTGTTCAAAAGCTCGGCGAATTGATCTGTTGTGAGCGCGATTGATGCCATATTAGGTTGATTAACTACAGGATTATCGTCTGGCATAGCTATTACTGTTGTTTGAGATCGTACAGATCGTAGGTTGTAGCGAGAAGCTGTACTGTTACTTTGATTCATGCAGAAATGAAAAGTGTACTTACAGGCTTCGTGTGGTTTTACCTATAAATTCTTGGCTGCAAGAACGTCTGGAAGACACTGTTCCCATCTGTTTCGCACAAGAAGCTATGAAGTAAGGAGAAAGCTTTGTTTCTTGGCACTTGTCAACTTAGGTTAGGTCCACTTTGGGCGTCAGTTGTAAGGTTCCTTCCTACTTGTTGGGGTGAGGGGTATGTAAATAACCGGTTGACAAGTTGATTGCACTTTATTTATGGAAAGAATCTAGACTCACTGTTTTTTATTACAAAGAATATAACAACTAAACCAAATATTAATCATACTACTTATATGTCTCCTCCTGATAATGACTTTCAGTAGTTGATGTGGGTATTTTTGTATTTAATAGAAAAAAACTGAAAATAACCTGACAGAGCTTATAAAACCTGCTGCCAGGTAATAGACACGAGAGCCCGAAGTGCTCAAGCTATTGGCGACAAGCTTGAGAAGAGGCCCGGAGGATCACCATCTAATATTTCGTTTATTAAACAGACCAGACTGCCAACGTACCTCGACCACAGCCAAAATCCAAATCGATTATCTCTTATCATCTCACATTAATTTATCACTCTAGGAATGAACTTCATTTGCCGTCGATAATTAGTAAAAAACATGCATAGTTACACATTGTTTATTTATTTTCCGTTGAAAACACAAGCCTGTATTATTATTAGAATGGGTAGATGGTATTTATCGAGGTATTTATATATCAAATGATACGACACTGGTTTATAATTTCAGATCTGTAAAACTGTAGCACTGATCAGAGCTTGTTGCGTGCCTGTGAAGGGATGTATTGTTTATTTATTTTTTGCATAGTACACAGCGATTCGCCGTTTTATAAATACAGCCAACTATTAGATAAAGTATACTCAGTTCATCTAAAATTAATCTACATCAAAATATTTCCTCAATATCTAACACAGTTGAACACAACGGCCACAATATACCTAGCAGCAATCAAAACAAACAATTGTCAAAAAAATCAAAAAAATGTGAACATTCAATATAAGCAGCTTCGTCACATTTACTGAAAAATATAGAGTTTCATAAAATTTCGAATAGACATTCAATAAAAACAATGCACATTGGATAATTCTTGCTGGAGTAATGTGAGTAGATTATTCCCACCACATTTAATATCTTTACCGGCTAGGACGTAATTATCAATCACTGAAACCGAAAATGTTTATTGGTTTAAGGCTCGGTTTCGAGGGATGTCGAAAAATGATCAAATTTGTATTTCCGGCTGACGTTGCCACGTTCGTTGACTTAAAATGTTCTCACATAATGTTCGCGTATACCTGTCAACATTGTAATAAGTATGATTGTATGGTGCTACCACACAAGATTAAGTTTCAATTTCACATCGGGAAGTTCTACAAAAGCATTTGTAACAAAATAGGAATTTTCCTTCACTTGTCCTCTATACAATTACAACGTGTAGTTTCTGCTTTAGCGCTTATCAGCACGAATTTTAGAATCAAAACATTATTACTACTCCCTTGGCCAGGCCTCTCAATGCATACCGACTCCTTATCATCGCATACCGGTTCCTTATTCTGTTTTTCGTGCTTGTCAGGCGAAGATCGATTAAAAGTTGTTAGTGAGTGCTAGAAAAATGCCAAAAAGAAAAAATAGGATCAGAAAATTGGAGGAAAATTTAAAAAGACTTTGTGACGAAATGCGAAGTTTAAGAAGACATAGATCTGATTCTAGTGAGTCAGGTAAGATCTGATTCTAGTGAGTCAGGTAAGATTGAATTTGGTTTCCTTTTTTCTAGACAAAGAATTAAAATGAATTATGTAACAAGCGTTACACATATTAATAGTTCGGACAACAGGCGTTACTCCAGATAAAATAATAAGAATTAAAAAATAAGGTAGAAGGAATTACGTAACATGCGTTACAACTTTAAATAGTTCGGACAACAGGTGTTGATCCAAATAGTATATGCCAAAAGTTAAAATAAACTATAAGCTAAATAATTTGAAAATTGAAAAAGCGAAACCACCAGGATTCGAACCCGGGACCCCTCAGTTACAAACCCTAACGCTAAGCCCTGCGCTACGGAGGTTCCTTCCTATGTTCTGTTCGGTATTATATACTTTACTTAATTGCAACTGCGTCTTACAAAACTGTTCAATAAGACGAAGAAAAAGACAATTGGTGAGAAATAACATTTTTTTTAGATTCTGAAAGCTCAAGTTCCGACTCGGAGGTCAGAGACAATGAACAGGAACAAGAACTAAATGAAACCAGAGGACAAATACCCACTGCTAATAATAATATAGAGCTCTCTTTAGGAGCAAAGCCGACTGATAATGCAGAAACGGGAGACCCCATAAATGAAGAACTGGTTGTTCGTTGGGATATATATTTGCGCAAAGGTTTACAGACGTCAGAAAGGAATGAAATTATGGAAAAATACAAGATTCCGGTAAATTGTAAATTCCTCCTACCACCCCAGATAAACAGTGAAATCATTCCATGTTTACATAAAGGTTCTTTGAAACACGATAAATTTATAGCAGCGTTACAGAAGCAATTAGGTCAGGGGTTGACAGCTGTCGCTACCGTTCTTGACCGAATGCTACCAGAAGAAAATCAGGTTGGAAATACAAAGATTTTAGCAGAGGCTTCCCAGTTATTCACCAATGTTCATCATGCATTATCTGTACACAGAAGATTTAAATTATTTTCTCATTTAAACCAGGATTGCAAAAAAGCCACAGAGGGATTGGAAATTGATGAATTTCTTTTTAACAAAAAATTTGCTGAGGTCTTCAAAACCAACCAGGATTTTAGAAAAGCTAGCGTACATCTGAAAAGAAAAAGTTCCAAGCCATTTGCAATTTCAGAACCTGGCACGTCAGGTTTACAATATAGTAAGGCGTCTTTAAACTACCAGCGTGCCTCAATCAAAGTAAAATTCAAGAAAAGAAGGGGGGAAGCAGAATCGTACAGGGACCCAAACAGGTACAAGAAACCAGAGACGAACAGGCAACACTATCGCCGGAAATACTGATATCCCCAACACCTCAGGTAGATGCATATGCTGGTATATTGAATAGATTTATTTCAAATTGGGAAAACATTACTAAAAACCAGGCGGTTTTACAGTGGGTAAAGGGACTTGAACTAAATTTTAAACAAAGGCCTTTTCAATTAGGAGAACCTAGGGTTTCCATACCTCCTAGACAATTAAATTTGTATAAAACGGCCTTAGGTAAATTGCAAAAAATTGGAGCTGTAAGTAAATGTAAGCCATCAAAAAACCAATATATATCCTCATACTTTTTGGTTAAAAAACCGAATGACAAATATCGCTTTATACTTAACTTAAGAAAACTTAATAAATTTATAGAAGTATCACATTTTAAAATGGAAGACTATAGAACAGTCTTGAAATTACTATATCAGAATTTCTACTTATTCAAAATAGACCTTAAAGATGCCTACTTCCTTGTTCCAGTCAGTTCAATATACAAAAAATTTTTAAAATTTAGATTTGAAAATACATTATTTCAATTTAACTGTTTGCCCTTTGGTTTAAATGTGGCCCCCTATATATTCACAAAATTGCTTAAACCAGTTGCAACAAAGCTCCGACTGTTGAATATTATTTGTGTCATCTACCTAGATGACATTTTAGTAATGGCTCCCACCAAAGAAGAGTGTCCAAAACATACTAAAAGTGTTGTAGAATTATTATCAGAATTATGTTTTATTATAAATTGGGAAAAAAGCATTTTAGTGCCCCAACAGTTCATTCGGTTCTTAGGTTTTTTATATAATACAATAGATATGAAAATAAAGTTACCCGAAGAAAAAATTATAAAAATTAATAAAAAACCTTATTTCTAATAAAAAATGTAGTATCCGTGATTTTGCCAAATTGATTGGTAAACTAGTGGCTGCCTGTCCGGCCACAAAATTTGGATTTACGCATATTAAAAATTTTGAAAGTGTAAAACATAATCAATTGAGGAAAAACTATAATAACTATAACCTTAAAATGTTAATTCCTAGATCACTGTATAAAGAATTGTCTTGGTGGGAACATAACCTTGGAAATGGTCGCAATACTAAACCTTCAGATTTTACCTTAGAAATTTTCTCTGATGCGTCAACTAGCGGGTGGGGTGCGTTATGTAAGAACTCGAGGTTTTTGGGATGACCAGGAGAAGGTTGTAGATAGACCGGAGATAGACCTATTTGCAAGCCGCATTAATAAAAAATGTGATAAATATATCTCTTGGTTCCCTGATCCAGGCTCTTTATCTATAGATGCCTTTACAATAGAATGGAAATATTATTATTTCTACGCCTTTCCCCCTTTTGCGATTATTACGAAAGTACTAGAAAAAATAATACAGGAAAAGGCTGTGGGTATAGTAATTGTTCCTCACTGGCCATCCCAACCTTTGTTTCCGGTGTATAATAGACTATTAACTGACGAACCTATTGTTTTCAAGCCGGAGAAATATTTACTATTATCTCCTTTCAGACAGATCCACCCGCTGTACAAGAAAATTTCCCTGGTGGCAGAGGTTATCTGGTCATCGTTTTTGAAAAAAGGCATACCACCATCAGCTATCTCAACCCTAATGGCTTCCATCACAGAAGGAACAATTAAACAATACACGGCGTGTTATAAGAAATACTGGACATTTTGTCAAGAAAGAAATATAACCCCATATGAGTTTAATTTAAACGCCTATTTAGAATTTTTAGAGAAAATTTTACAGGACGGCAACTCTTATTCGGTAATTAACTCTTATAGGTTTGCACTTAATTTAATTGTTAGTCCGTCAGAAAACCATAATTTAACAATAAACAGGTATTTAAAAGGAGTGTCTAAGGTTCGACCACCTCAACCAAAATACAGTATTACTTGGGATCCAGCTCCTTTACTGGGCCTCCTATCAAAATGGTATCCTTTAGAAAGCTTAGGAATAGAAGATCTTACTTATAAATTGGTTACCTTAATAGCCCTAACAACGGGACAAAGGGTACAAACTTTATCAGTAATTAATATTAAAAATATCATAGAAAGGGAGGGAAGGCTTGATATTAAAATTTCGGAAAATATAAAATCATCCCGTCAAAATAAACCTAACCCAATATTAGTTTTCCCTTTTTTCAAGAATAGACCAGAGTTATGTGTCGCAAACACAATAATATTTCATCTAAAGAAAACAGCTTCTGTTCGCAATACTGAACAACGTCTAATAATTACAACTAAGAGACCTTTCCATGCCGCGTCCTCGCAATCAATAAGCCGTTGGATAAAAAAGACTATGGAACTAGGTGGAGTAGATACTTCCATATTTTCTAGTCACAGCGTACGACATGCATCAACCTCAGCTGCACTTAGTGCTGGGATAAATGTGAATCAAATAAAAAACGCAGCCGGCTGGTCACCTGCTTCTAATACATTTTTCAAATTTTATAATAGACCACTGATAGATCCAAGCGATGCATTTGCCAGGGCTATTCTAGAAATTGAATAAATCATACAAAGATTCAATCCTTTTATGTAAGTTGATAATATTATATCATAAAATTTTTTGTAATTTGTTCTTGATTTTAAGTACTGTCTACATAAAGGGTTTTGTAGTATTTTTATGGGGTATTTAATAAATCATACAATGTATACAAAATCGCTTTACTCTAAACATCTACACGTTGTAATTGTATAGAGGACAAGTGAAGGAAAATTTAAGGATCAATTGACCCACCTGAAAGAAAGTTAATCCTGATTTCCCGAACTTGTCCGAATATACAATTACAAACCCACCCAACCCTTACCCAAATTTTAGCGATTTTGTAGATTCCTCAAAACAGAATAAGGAACCGGTATGCGATGAGAGGCCTGGCCAAGGGAGTAGTAATAATGTTTTGATACTTTAAAATTCGTGCTGATAAGCGCTAAAGCAGAAACTACACGTTGTAATTGTATAGAGGACAAGTGAAGGAAAATCAGGATTAACTTTCCTCCAGGTAAGTCAATTAATCCTTAAATTTTAAATAGAACTCTCGAACCGCTGTAACGGTGTAATATGCGAATTATTTTACGTTTTAATTTTTCTTTTAACCAGTGTCTCAATAATTATTTAACATGTTGAGACAGTATCTATAAGACAATGTGTATGATAATCAGATATTACAACAGGTAATGGATTCGAATGGTTATTGTATCTAGATTTGAGCATTGAATTAAAAATAATTTTTCTCCCTAAAATTTGTTCAGGTGTCCGGTTTCAATTACACCGACAGCGTGTTTGTTTGGACGGCAAAAGCACTGTGATGTCTCGTCAAAGATTACAGAATAAGTCTCGTGGCTCTTGGGACTGTTTTTTTTAGTTTCGGTAGAATGCTTTGTCGGCTTTATCGTTGTTGTTATTATGAGCCGGTGAAGTGTTAATTGTAAATTCGTCAGAAATGTGGGTTATTCATTATTTTTTTTGTCGCAATAGAAACAATTTACTTGTTAAGAATTTTTTTTTCATGTCCAACTTACGATCTTTTTTTTTTTTACACTTTTTCAAAAGATTATGTGATAATTATTAACAAATTCAATCAAATAACTCATATCGTGCCACAATACTCGTAGGCATGGCGAGTCAATAAGAATAACTGAAATACCCAAAAATTTGAAATAATTGTACAGACCACAAAGACTAGGATTCAATCAATTCCACCATTCAAGGAAAAAGAACTCTCCAATATACCAGAGCTCTTAGGATAAAGCTCTCCAAAATCAGTCATCATGCCCATTACATAAGACAACAATTTTTATCTCGAGTTTAATTCGATCTATAGCAGTTCGCCGCATCGCTTAAAAGATTACCTTAGTTCTGTTGATTGGGAAAACATACATAAAAATCAAGTTTAAAATTTTCCCACGTGTCTTGAGTGGGTTGCCATGCGGTAACCACCGTTGCACAGATTTTAATAGAAGAGGATCAACTCTACTTACAGTTTTCCGGTCTTACACACTTACAGTTTGAAACCCAACATTTTTTTTGTAACCATACATTACTGTCATCCACATTCCACACGGTTTTGCAGATGTTCCAAAATTGGTGCTCTTCTGCCATAATGTATTTCAATTCACTTACAGAAAGGTTAAGAAAGTGCACGTGTACCCCACACCTGATGTTAGATTTCTTATTCTTAGATGTACTCACAACCCATGTCAAGCGGCTAATGCCGGGACGGATACACAGGAAGTAGGTCTCCTACCCTGCGCCCGCCCACTTTGGCGAGCATGCGTGAGCGATTGAATGATTGTAAGAGCGCCAAATTTGAATATCTTAAACGAGATCTAACACTATATAATTTTACAAGGTATGTCACACAATATGTTATCTGTAGCAAAGTTAATAAAAAATAATTTCAAGGTAGTTTTCGATAGCATTTTATTGCAATACAGAGTAATATATTAATTAATGATCTATTCTTGTTGAATATAATATTGATTTTCCATATGAAAATTGTGATTTTTTTAGACCAATAATACTAGCTTATTAAATGAGAGTTTCAATAAAGGTATTTGGCCCAGAAGGTTAGAGCATCTGAATAGAGATAGCTTAGAGAAATCAGGGTAACCATTTAATAGAGATATTTGTAAAGTTTGTGTCCAAGGTAAAGAAACTAGGAAACCATTTCATACTAAAGAAAAAGTCACAACAAATATTGGTTAATTGATTCATTCGGACATAGCTGGTCCTATAGCAACTCCTACCCCAGAAGGTTATAAATACTTTCAAGTCCTAATAGATGACTTTTCTCATTTACTAGTTGTTAAACTTTTGAAAAATAAAAGTGAAGGGGATTAAAATATCATTGATTTTGTAAAGTCAATCAAAACACATGCAAATAATGGTGAAGTTCCAGCCAAAAGACGGTACAATGGTATATTAAAGCTCAAGGTTTTTGGAAGCCAATCGAAGGCTGTTATACTACCGAGACAAAATAGATTAGAAAGACGTGCGCAGCCTTTTGTATCATGGTAGGATATAACGGTTCAAGGTGAAGACTATGGAACTCTGAAGAAAATGTAATGTTTTGTTCTCGAGATGTCAGATTTAATGAAGAACAGATCAATTATGATGATATAATAATGAAGATAAAAAACGAGGTAATTGTACAGATTCCAGAAGATGAAATGCGACATGAGCATGAGGAAAATAAGCAGGGTGAAATAATACATGAAGGAGAAAACGAAGAATTACCAGAAGCGAAACAAAATGGGAACATACTTGTAGTGAATGAAAAAGAGTCGGAGAGTTTCAGTTCAGAGAGTTGGAGAGAATATATACCAATAACAGAAACAAGAAAAATAACGGCACCAAAATATTTAATTGAATACGAAACCTATAGGTACTGCATGCTGCCTTATATGTATCGACAAACGAAAATGACCCTGAAAGATATGAAGAAGCAATAAAAAAGAAGGATGGAAGGAAGCTATTCAAAAAGAACTAAATGCTCATATAGTTAGTTAAATACATGGACCGAAACAAAACTACCAAAAGGACAAAAAGCAATAGGTACAAACAAAATGGGTTTTTAGAATCTAAGAAGACGGCACCAAGAAAGCGAGAATCGTAGCCAAAGGTTTTCAAGTTCAGGGCGAAGATCCTTTTCTATTCACCTGTAGCCAGAATATCTACAATTAGATTATAAATGTTGTCAGTGGCGTTACAAGAAGGTTATATTATTCGACAATTAGACATTCCAACAGCTTTCCTGAACGGAATATTGGAAAATTAAGTTTTCATTTATGCTCCATTGGGACAACAGACAAGGTGGCCAATATTAAAATTGAATAGAGCTTTATATGGACTCAGAGCTTCCGAAGGTTTGGAACGATACATTTTACGATTTTGCCACTAGAAAAAAATTTTAAAGGTATGATAAGGTGAGGTATATGTTTGTATTACACTGATAAAGTTTGGATACTTATTTATGTGGATGACATTTTACTTATGGGACAAGAGAATTATTATGTCGGAGAAACTGTTAAACTATTAAAACAATATTTTCAAGCAAAAGACTTGGGCGAAATTAAGAACTTTTTTAGTATGAAAGTATTTAGAACAGAAAACCTAGTAAGAATCGACCAAGAAAAGTTTATAGAGAAACTGCTATACTTATAACTTCAATAAGGAAGAATGTAATCCAAAAAGAACTCCAATGGAAAAAGGATAACACTACATCGAAACTGAAATTGTCCATGATGTCCCATATCGCCAGTTAATAGGCGGATTAATGTATCTTGCAACAGCTAGCAGAACTGACATAGCATATGTATCATATCTTAGTAGATTTTTAGACCGACCGACAGTAGAAGTATGGAACGCTGGTAAAAGGATACTAAGGTATTTGAAAGGTACAAGGAAACTAGGAATACATTACTACAAAAATACAGATGAAGACGTTATACTAAAGGGATTTTCTGATTCAGATTGGGGAACAGATAGAGATGATCGAAAGAGTATAAGCGGTTGTCTCATATCATTTGGAGAAAACCCAATACTATGGTCGTCAAAGAAGCAAAGTTGTGTTGCCTTATCATCGTCCAAAACGGAGTATGTGGCGGCAGCTTCTTGTTCGCAAGAGCTTGTAAACTTAAAGGGTGTTTTAAAAGACTTTCAAATTGTTAGTAAACCAGCTCTCAACTGTGACAATAAAAGCTCAATCTTAATGAGTAAAAGCAATGAAAACTCCAAGAGAGCAAAACATATTGACATAAAGCACTATTATCTAAAAGATTTCGTTTCCAGTAAAGCGATTTCTGTTCAATATGTTTCAACTGACCAAAAATTTAGCTGACATTTTGACTAAACCTTTAAATACAGAGCAGTTTGTTTACCATAGAAATAAAATAAGCATTTTGTAGATATCATATTCATTTAAGTTATTTAGTATGTTAAAACATTTGAAATCGAGGAGGTGTGTTAAGATATTTCAGTAATACACAATTAATGTAGTTGACAGTTTTTAGATGTTATGTTGTGTCAATGTTAAAATATAGATTGTCACTTTGCAATACGTACTTGGTCATAGATGATAAAATAATAAATAGTTTTCACAAGTCTTAAACTTATTCAACTTCACCAGTCCTCATTGAACTATAACACAAGGCAATCAGGTATAGGGAATGCTTGAGAAATAAATAATAAAGTGACATACAATACCATTCCATTGCAATACTAAAATACAGGGTTTCATTTAAGATAACACAGCAAATGATCATTACGATTTATGACCAATCCTGTATATAAAAATTGAATTTCGCGCTATGTTAATAATTTTGTACAATATTAAACTATATCAAAAATCGTTGGAACGTATATAAAATTCCTGATATCAAATCTATACAATGGTGTTGATGTTACTAGGAAATTAATAAGAAAGTGCTAATATCTTTTAAATTTCCTCGTATAACATATCGCAGAAACAAGAAAATTGGAGAGTGTAAAAATGTGAAAGTACACAGGGTGTTCCATTCAATAAAAGATAAGTTAGTTTCACCCTGCCAATATGGGTAGTCCTGTATATTTGAAAATATTTTCAAAATATAGTCTTATGAATGGTTTAACTTTTATCTAGATAGAGTTTCTCCGCATCTCTTACGACAAGTGAGTAATTGTGTAGACACCCTGTAGATCATTGTACTACTTTCAATATACTCGTATTTAGATTATTTAATAAACACGGGACACGAGTATTATCGGTACGTGACTTTATTCAAAACTATCATAAATTTCTTATACTTCGCGTGGTTCTCGCGCACATCCAATTATCGCACTCCTTTACACTCCATTCAAATTTCAAATAAATATCTACTAGACCAAGGGTTTTCTTTTCTGTTTTATCAAAGAAAAATGCTATTTTCGTAAAAAATTTATATATATTTTTTAAAATTATCTGAGTTTGAAAATGGCTTACCCAAAACCGAACTATACATATAGAACTATATACGTATAACTATATAGAAATACTTGGATAACTGCGAAAAAAGTAAAATAATTTAAAATGTGCCATTTTTCAGCCATTTTATAGTGATAACAATGTATTCACTTAATACATTTAGTTTGAAGTGAATGGTATTATTTTGTTGTTTGGTTTTAGTAGATGGACAATATAATATACACAAGTGATACTAAAATATTTATTTCAAATATCAAAAACTTACTTTTCAAAATACAGCAATCATCGTACAATAGTATTACAGAATAAAATGTATAATTACGTAGTGGAGCCTTTTTACAAAAAAAATGGAAAAATACATTCAAGTTGAAACATTATTCATGATATGACCTAACCGTGTTTATATTGAATCCTAGTATTCAATAAAAATTACATAACATACAGAAGATTACATGGAAGGTATATTGTACGAATGATTAGAAATCAGACTTTGATATTAAATCCACCCACAAAGGTGCAATACAAGCGTGACATTTCATATCAATTATCACTCTGCCGATTGGATCAAATTAATAGCAATATTTGAGTAGGTACACGAATTTATTCTTCCAAATAAAATTGCGTTGAAGAGGCTTAATAAAGTAAATAGTATTTTAAATCAGGAATAAAGACAATCGGATGATAATAGTTCATGCTGAAGGTGAAAGTTAAATACTAAAATTGTGAAGAGTGTAAGGTATACCTTTTGCAAATGGTACTTAGTGCGTTAGCAGAAGAAATCTTATTTGGTACATTTATTTTGTTGTATGATAATTAATTAGCGACGGTCGGTCATTATTTCCTTAGACCCATTTTAGTGTACCCAAGTACTTGAGAAGACTACTGTGTCAAACTTATTATGTAGGTATTTCCAAAATTTCATTCAAATATATTTTCCCAATATTAAATACTAATTATTATAATGATAAAATTGAACATGAAATAGCTATGATTATATAAGAAACAAAATACAAACTTATATAACAAACAAAATACAAACATAAATAGGTACCCAAAGCCACCTATAAAACATTTTTCTATTGCTCTTCAAAGATGAATAACATTTCACAGTTGTGTCTACAATAACTTTATGTAACATACCACGGTTTAACTAAAGGTAGGTGAAAATATAATATATTTTGTGTACATGTTTTACACGTAATAAGTCAATGGTTGTTAGATATTTTTGAAAATTCAAGTCAAAAAATGTATACGCGTAGGTTATGAGATGGAGCAAATACTTCTTGAAAGTAACGATTGTAACGAACCAAGTAAGGGTTAATATGTTGTGCATATTTTTGAAATAATTGAGCACATTAAGAAACTCCCAAAAATAGATTTTTTTAAATACTTGAATTATGTAGACAGAGAAATAATCTAAAAAAATGCATGGGAAACTACTATCCAATCAGTAATCAACAAAAAAACATTTTTGTATCCTCTTAGAAACTCCTGAAGAATCTTTGGAATGTTGTGTAAACAAAAAAATATAATCGAAAAATGTTCCATTTAATAGTATGTAGTCTGCTTATTAACTATCTGTATCTGTAGAGTAGGGAGGGTGAGTGTGTAGGCTCACAGCACTTAGGCCACATGTGACCCATTGTACATCCTCCCGAGGAGTTGTCCTCCTAGGTCATTGTCCATCCTGTCCTTTTCAGGAAGGTGGACAGGTCACTGGGAGACATCTCCTTTATATCGGCAGGTGTAGGCCAAGACTCACCGAACACACACTCTCTTATTGACGATAACTCCGGACACTCGCATAAGACATGCCTGACAGTTTCATCTTCCTGTTCACACATCCTGCATAGAGGTGTGTCCACTAGCCCCATAGTATGGAGGTGTTTACTTAGTTGACAGTGACCAGTCAGAAATCCTACTGTTAAACGTAGGTTTTTCCTGGTCATCGCCAAATATTTCTTCGGCGCCAGCTTCCGAGGGTCGCCCAGGGTGATCCTGGCAAAACTGCATCCTTTGATTCCATCCCATCTCTCAAGGGATTGAGCATGGGTGTAACGTTTGGTTAGTTCCGCAATTGTCGAAGTCGTTAGGCCGTAGGTGTCACTGGGTCCTAGAATTTTCAGTCCAGCGGCTTCCCTGGCTAAAGAATCAGCAATGCGATTTCCTTTACTCCTGTCGTGCCCTTTAACCCACCTCAGGATAATGTTGTTATCTGCCGAGACGTCAGCTAAATCTTGGTGGCACTCTAGTACTAGCCTCGATATAACACGTTGTCTGTTCAAGGCTAATAGGGCTTGTCTACTATCAGTGCAGATTATTATGGTTTTGCCAGAAATTCCTCTTCTGGTTAGTTCTTTTGTGGCAATTGAGATACCAGCCAGTTCTGTTTGAACCACGCTGGTATTGTTTCCCATTCCCCACTTAATCTTGAGGCTCAGTGCTCTCGAGTAAACTCCACAGCCTGAGCCTTCTTTCATTTTTGAACCATCTGTATATATGCGTATTGCATTTGCAGCATCTGGCTCTGTGTTCTGTTTTATTTGAATTTTGTAGGGTTTGTTAAACAAAAACCTGGGTTCAATTGCATCGTTGGCTGCCTGCAGGAGAGGTAGCGCAGTGAGCGCTTCCTTCCATAGGCTCAACCTCAATTGGCCCATTCCTACTTCGGGGTTTACACCAGCCGTGCGCAATCGTACCATTGCCATTAACGCAACCTCCTTGACGTGTAGGTCCAGAGGGGTCAGACCAGTAATTAGTTCCATTGCTGCAGTTGGTGTTGTTCTCATGGCTCCTGTGATGTTCAAACAAGCCATTCGCTGTATTTGATATAATTTTTGGATGGCCGTTGCTTGTAGAACCTTCGGTCCCCATGCAATTGCTCCATACGTTAACATGGGTCTTATTATTGCAGTGTAGATCCAGGTGACCACACGGGGCGACAGACCCCATGTGCGTCCCACTGTCCTCCGACACTGCTCATATGCCACATATGCTCTTTTTGCTCTGCTGTGTAGATGAGAGTTCCATGTTAGTTTCCTGTCGAGGGTAATACCAAGGTATTTCACCTCTTCCGAAAAGTTTAGTTTGCTTTTGAAGATTTCGGGAGGTTTCAAACCCGATAAACTTCTTTTCCTGGTGAAAAGGACCATCTCAGTCTTTCTGGGATTGATCGACAACGAGTGTTCCTTACACCATTTTTCAATTAATTTAAGCCCATCCTGCGCTCTATCGCACAGTGTGTTCACAAATTTGCCAGTCTGCAAGATAACTATGTCATCTGCGTATGCAATTGTGTAGAATCCATTGTTGTTGAGGTGATTAATCAGGGTGTCTAGGACTATGTTCCACAGAAGGGGTGATAAGACTCCTCCTTGTGGACATCCCCTCATGACCAGTCCTCTTACTGTGATGTCTTCTACATTGATACTTATTGCTCTACTAGAGAGCATCTTGAGTATCCATTCTCCTACTACCAGAGGTACATTCCTGGAGTTGAGTTGTTGGGTAATTGTTGGAAAGGTTGTTTTATCAAACGCTCCCTCGATATCTATGAATATACCCAGGGTGGATTCTTTGTTGTCCAATGATCTTTCGATTCTGCCAACCACTTGGTGAAGGGCCGAATCAGTGGACCTTCCCGGAGTATATGCATGCTGATTTGGATGAAGTGGGTTGTGAACTAGCACTTCATCTCTTATATACCGCTCGCATAGCCTCTCCATTGTTTTTAAAAAGAACGATGTGAGACTAATTGGTCGGAATGCTTTTGGTAAGGTGTAGTCCATCCTACCTGGTTTGGGTATAAATACCACTCGTACTTCTCTCCACTTACTGGGAATATACCTCAGAGCTAAAGAGGCTCTGAAAATTCCAACCAGGTGCGGCATAAGAGTATCCATTCCCCATTGAAGTAGGGCTGGTCTTATTCCGTCAGGTCCTGGTGACTTGAAGGGGGAAAAGCCCGATATGGCCCATCTTATCTTGTCCTCATCAATTAGTGCACTAGCATATTGCCAGTCATATTGTGAGGGTGTTGTTGATACTTCCGTCCAGTTTGACGTTCCAGGAAAGACAGAACCTGGGAAGTGAGTTTCCATAAGAATCTCAGCGCTCTCTTGAAGGTTGGCGGCCTTGTCGCCATTTTCCCTTGTCAGGATGCCGATACTCTTATGGTGGTCGTTTGAGAGTGCCTTCTGTAGCCTAGAAATTTGTGGGAAGTCTTCGACTGCCTCACAATAGGCTCTCCAGGCTTCTCTTTGCTTTTGTCTGCAGACTTTTTTGAACTCTTTGAGGTTGGCTTTATATACTCCCCAGTCCTCTTTGAGTTTTGTTCGTTTTGCCTTGTTAAAGGTCGTTCTCGCTGTCTTTCTGAGGTGTTCCAGTTCAGGGCACCACCAGGTATTGGTCGTGCCGCCTGTCTGAACCATCCTCATCGGACAGGATTCCTTATAGGCAATGTCTATTTTGTTTTGGATAGATACTGTGTACCTTTCCAGTTCCTCATTATTGCTGGGAGTCAGGACCTCTGTTTCCCGCAGAGCACCTATTAAGAGTCGATTGTAGAGAGCTACATCCGTCCTCTTCGGGTCACGGGATTTTACAGTGGTCCTGAGATCCTGGCTTACCGTATAGGTCAGCCAGCGGTGGTCTGACATAGAAATATGATCCGACACCTGCCAGTCCTGAATTTTGATTGATATTTTGGCTGTCGCCAGCGTAATATCTATTAATGTTTGGCTACGGGCGTTAATGAATGTCGGCTCCGTACCTCTGTTTAAGATTGTTAGATCTTTCTTAATTATATATTCATAAAGAGACTTACCTCGGGCGTTGATATCCTTGCTGCCCCAGCTCAAGTGGTGTGAGTTTGAGTCGCAACCCAATATCAGCTCCACTCTCTGGTTGAGGCAGTGATCCACTAGTACCTCCATCTCTTTAGTCGGTGGTAGGGTGGCTGCATCCGAAGGTAAGTACACCGATGCGAGTACCAACGCCGTATATTTGCCTCTTCCATCTGGACATTCCACTTTAACCGCAGTAAGGTCTGAGGTGCAGAATTGTGCCATCTGAGAGACTCTGTATTTCCTTGGGACGTAAACAGCTGTCCTAGGTTGTTGATTGCTTGGTAGGCTAAAAATTTGACCCGTTAGACTACTGAAACCAGTAATTTTGGTCTTTATTATCCAGGGCTCCTGGATCAAAGCTATTGCATCCTCCAATACATCAAGGTTGCGACATAGTGTTGCCGTTGCCGCCTTTTTGTGTTGGAGGTTGCATTGTATGATATTTACCTTTTCTACAACGTCCTTGCCCATGAGTAGGTTGCCTGGAATTGGGTTCACTTTAGAGGTCCATCTGCTCCTCCGCTAGGGGAGAGACGACCTCGCTGTATTCGGGTGCCTCCTCCGTCAGGTCATCGAATGCTTCGACGTCCTTTTCGGGACCCATGGTGGCCTTGGGGTCAATATCCACTCTAGGTGGCTCGACTACCAAGGACCTCGGGTCTTCAGAGGTACCCCCTGCTCCCTTTCTCGTTACCCGGATAGTCAATGAGGTGAACGCATAGCTCATCCTCATCGACTTCTTCTTGAGGACAGCCATATCCTCGTCTCCGATTCCAAAGACGAAGAGGTGTCCTTCTGGGTTCACCTTCACCTCATGATGGAAAGTGCACCACCTTGCCACCGTCAGATCAGGGTTCTGCACCCTAAGCCGACCAAGCACCCTCTCTTTTTCACCGGATGTCGTCTTGTGGACGTCCTCCGGGATCCAGAGCGAGGCCTTGGTCAGCTTAGGGAGCCTATCCACACTAACGACCGCCAGTGATGCCTCCTCCCACGGCTTGAGGTTTTTTTGTGGCTTTTTTCAGCCACTCTAGCGTCCCGTCGTCATCGCAGACCACTCTGATGATTTCACCGGAGTATGTCCACGACTTAAACGTGGGCGCTTTGCTATTGCTGCTGGAGGCGGAGAAGATGATCTTGTCCAGTTCCTCTAGCAGTTGATTTTTGATGATTCTTTCCCGTTCTGCGGTAACCTTACCGTACGGGTTGGTCTCATCTATGATAGCAACCTTGAGGTGTCTCAAGGCGGCATCCGCAAAGGTTTTGGAAGGCGCGGCGACATTTCTGTCGCTGCGCGGCTTCTTCAGCCTTCTTGGAGTCCCCTCCGTGGAGGTGCTTAAGTGAGGGCGCTTTCCTGCAGGGGCAGCCGGTTCCATGCCTTTATTCAAAGCGGAGCTCTTGGCGCCGGCCGCAGGAAGTGCCTTTGCTGTTGGAGGTGGAGTGGGGGAAGAGGGGGGTGCATTTGTAGTTGCTGCCACCCCTGATTCCTTCGCTCTCTTCCTCCTTTTGGCTTCGGCGCCGCAAATGCGCTTTCGCCTAGGCCTTTGTGTTGCATCACGAGGTGATCTTCCATGTCCAGCCTCATTCTGTGCAGTATTTTGGGGTGGACATTTCTGTTCATCCCCAGCTACTGCTTTTGATTGAGGTGAGCACTTCTGTCCAGCCTCGAGATTTGTTTTTTGTGTTTTTATTTTTTTCATGTGTGTTCCCACGAGTAGCAAGGGAAGGGTTGGTCACCTCTGGCAGAGCCCCGCATTACCAGAGGAAGGCTAATTACAATGGGGTTCCGCCCGGTTCCCCAAGGGGATCGTTCGTGACCGCATATCACCCTGCGGCCATTCAGCTGTCAGCACGATTCCTTACACCTTAGCTTGGGTATGCTTATTAACTATGCTCACGTTTTTTTTTTCAAATCCATGCACTCCCTGGTTACGGAGAAAAAAAACATTTTTGATCCCTTAAAACGAAACGAGGTGAAATTTTCAGAGCTTATGGCCACATATTCGAACAGTCTAATTAAAATAATATTTCAATCCTAGTGGTGAAGTTAATGGAGGCATGACTCATCTTAATTAGAGATACCCTTTATATCTTCAACCATTAACAAAATCAAGAAAACTGTCAATAAAATTATTGAATACAATAAATCAATAACAAACTCCACAACAGAAATATAATATTCACCAGTCTGCCGGTTTCACAAATTACATCTGCATCATGTTATATTTATGTAGTTCAATTTGTTATTGATGTATTTTGTTTGATGATTATGGAATGATAACACGTAGTACTCGAGTGGGAACAATAAATTAGCAGATAAAATATTCATAGAAAATGCCAGCTGGTCAGTTTTTCTATCTTATATACGCAAAAAAATAATAGATATTTTTATATTACCTGATCAGCGATGATTTCATTTTCAGAATTTTTTCAAATGCCAAATCATCGTCTATCAATTATGGCAAGAACTATCACATATGAAAAAAATCATACTATAGCAAATACCAAGAAAAAATTGTGAGGAAATCACATACTCCGTGGTGGTATACAACCAAGTATATACCTACACTATAGGTCAGGGAAAAGTGCTAAAAAACCATCGGAAAAGACGAAGGAAAATATTAGAAAGGCAAACTTATTAATGGAATGAGATGTAGTAATTAGAACAAGTTTACTATGTGGGTTTGTGGCTTAGTTTGTCGAGGTTTGATAATATATAATGGATGGTAGTTCACAGTCTACTCAATATTAATATTGATGAACAAAAGCATACAAACATTTTTCCAAGAAAAAAAAATTAAACTGTAAAATCACAAATTTTGTTTCGTTGTAAACTTGTATGTTCACATTTACTGGTACGAGACCTGTAAGATGTTTTATATCAACTGGCAGCACTGTTAGTCTCTATAATCAATCTAAAATATAGTAGGTCAAACTAAAAATTGTCTTTCAATAATCAATCCAGTTATGAATTCCCAATCGCTAAATTACAAATACTAAATGAACAAGCGATACGAACAAAATAGTGAAACAAGAACAAAATATTTTCATCATTATGTATAAAAATTGGAATGTTAACTTTTTTTCGTTCTTCTTTTTAGATTGCTAAGAGGTTACAATCATCTTATGACTAATTAAGCATTCTTCAATTTCTAACATTTTATTTGGAACTATTAGATAACATTTAATGTATATCTCATCAACATGCATGAATTCACCTTTCTCTTTAACTACACCTAAAATTTTGTTGTCTTTCGAATACAAGGAAGCTCTTGGCTTTACGCCTTCAAATTGTTGGTGTAAAGTAATTATCCAATATGGTTCGTTCCACAAAAATTTTACGTTGATGAAAACGTTCGACACCAAACAAGTCATAATTATGGGAGACTTAGTTGTATTCAAACTGACAAGAATTAGGGATGTTGCTTGCAGAGGTATTAACGGATGAATTTCAGTAAAATGTTTTTCTGATTCATGTAATTTTATAGTAAAAGTACATTTATTTATCGGGCATAGGTGAAGTTGTTGTTGATTTTTACATGTTAGTTCATGAGCATATAAATATTTACTTGAAAAATAGTTTCCACATTTCCAAATACAAAAAAAAAATATATTTTGGAACTGGTCTTTAGTAATAAGTGTTTTTGTTGACGACATATTCAGTAACGGTGAGCAATCAAAACATAATAAATTGTATTGACCATTTGGCATCTTTACAAAGCACACATTGAACTTTAACCTTGCATTTCCAATTGATAAATAATCAGATGTAACTAATGAACAATATAAACAAGTTAAATTTAATTCAATTCTTCTCTCATTGGAAGTTATGGTTATACCAGTTTCTCTTATAATTTCTGGGCTTAAAATATTCAACTCTTCACCCAAGAAAATTTTTCTTTTTTGGAAATACAAATTTTTAGACTTGAATAATTTTAAAAACGTACTAGTTGCAATCAAACTTTGATTAAGCCTTACTTGTTTGGCTGGCATTCCAAAAACATATTTGGTACATTGTTTGATGTTAAAAAAGACTGTAATATTGGAAACTAACTGTTCAGCAGCATTTATTGAAACAGTGGAACCCAATTTAGTATCTGTTGGATAACTAAGACATGGGATATATATTTCTGTACATGTAGTCCCATTATTCACAAAAAAATTACAATGGAAATTATCATCTACGTTTGCTCCCAAACGCAACAAATTGATTTTTATCTCAACAACTTTATTAGTATCACTGTTATCAGAAATTCCACTACGACTCTCGGACAAATGCCGCCTGGTATCTTCAACACTGATTAAAAATAAATCATCGTCAAAGTTGTAAAGAAAATATTGGTCAATTTCCTCAAAATTGTTGATTTTGAAAAAGGGATACTTTATAATCGAAGTTTCGTGCTTGTTATAAAAATGATACATGAATAAAAACGTAGACATCCTTTCAGGATTTATACAAATGGGACAGCTAAAAAAGCGTTGGTTACACTTTTGTTCATGTTGTATTACTTGGGAAGACATGAGAAGTTCTTTGCAGCCGTCGAATCTGTTGATGCATCTAAAAATACTTCTCTCAATAATCAAACTGTAAAGAGAAATTGTACCTCCATCACCATATCTTGTACATCTACCACATTTGATTATTCCACCGGGATATATTTTAACAGGTAAAACCGTTAAATATTTATTGCATGAATTGCATAGCTTTTCTTCTATAATATTACTGGGTATGAAAAAATCCATAGTTAGGTGATTGATTCCTGAAAACAATAAATTCAAGTGAGAAATATCAATAGATGTGGGAATCATAAAATAATTACATGAATTTGGACAGTGTGTGATGTGATGACCATGATGTAATGTTATAAGTAGGTTATGACCTTGAAATTATTTACAGAGCTTTACCACTAGAAGGAACAATCGAAGACTAATCTAATTAAGTAAGTCAAATGAACAATAATTCAAAATTCCACAATAGCATTATATATTCATTTTCGTCCTTGATCGGTTTCATTAACATAAGTTCGCATCATAAGGAGATTACTGGATAGAAGAGGAACATTTACTCAAGTTTAAACCTGCAGTCATCCTGAAATTCCTCCGGGATATAGAACTAAAGGAGTTACTAGTTTCTGAGGAGAGTATCAGAAACTAGTAACTAAGTAAACTAAGTAGAAGTAAGAGGGCACAAAAGATCTTTTAGGTCTCAGTGAATGTCATCCCAAAATACATACATACATCATACGGATTATGACAGTGATCGAATGTTAATATGTAAAAATGGAAAAACATATACATCAGTAGCAAGAATCAAATCATTTTAACAGCTATCATAGGCATGGAATCGATTATATATGACGTCATAGAGTTTTTACCTATTGCTTAAGGAGTTGATGTTGTTTTGCTGTATTTCTAGAAAACTCAAAGAAGTATTCTTAAAACTAATTAAAACGATATTAGAAATCCAATGAACAATCTAAAAGTGGAGAATAAATTATATCCAGTTGTTTATTTATCGAGTTATGGTCAGGATCAAGGATGTGCTTCTTAATTTCTAATGCTTCCAGGAAATTTAACTGTAAATGATGTTGATAGTTATATAAAACACCGATGCGGTTATTTAATGGTGGAGTATGATTTTTTTCAACAAATGTTTTGCATTGTTTGACTTGTATGGATGTTTATTCATATAGATACTGAGTGTAACCTATGTAAATAGTATTACAGTGAGAGCAAGTTTATAGAAAACGTTCGTATCCTGTTCAAACAACAGTTTAGACAGAGTGCTTTCTTTTCAAGCGAAGACGCCTCTGCGTCCGCTACAGCCTAATTCGCCCCTGTTTTAAAAACCTTCGCCTTACAGCGCAAGACCGATAAACCCCTAATTCCCCTCTTCGATGAAAATGTGTAAAAAAACGTTAGCAGTCAGTAAGTTGATCTACAAGGGAGTGGTCACTCTCTATGTCGATGAAATGTCGATAGTATCGATTGCCATGTTTTTTCCGTTATTGTGTTTTTAAAGTGTTATCGTTGAGTGATAATTTATCTTTCTGGACCTCAGGACGAGGAACTGTCCATTTTGTTATTTACATTTTCACTCGCTGCCAAGTATTGCACTTGTCTGGTTTTATATACCTTTTCCTTTGCTTGGCAGAGCGCAATATAAGGTATAACCGGAAGTGTGTACTTTCTAACCTATTCCGCAATCTTAATCATATGGTTTTTCCCAGACCTCTGCTATTGTAAAATTGCAATATCAAACGGTTACACTCAAAACAAGATTGACAAATTGTAGGCTGGAAAAAATCCAAGAATGCATTTGAATCAATTTTTCCTAAAGAAGTCAAGGGAACCAACCAATAACCTATCTCGGCAGCTGTTTTTCAAGCTTTTTATCGAAGACATCACTGTCGTGATGTAGAAATTTTCCTCCCGTTCGTACAACAAAAATTGTCATTCAATTTACAACGAATCACAAACGGAATGTCACAGTTTGAGAAATTTCCAATCGATTGGAAATTCCTACCAAGGAACAAACCTAATATAGAAATACAGCAGGACAACATAAAATCCTCGAGCAATGGGTCAAATTCACTATGACGTCTTAGGTATATAATCAAAGGTAATAAAACGAGTGCTTCAAATTTTATCGATAATTTTTTCTTTTCCACGAAACCTTGTTCATTTGGCAAAACTATGAAAACAAACCGATTGATAAAATTGCGCATTATTTGTCATTGTGACCTATGCCAAATTTTAAAATTCGTTGAAATGTCGCGATTTGGATTTTTCAAGTTCTATTCCAGAAAAAGTGACCGCAAGTAAACCCAAAAATATAATACTTTTATTTCTTCTATTCGAGAAATATTCTACCGAAATACACTCGTGTATCAAAATAAACCAGATAATTTTTTATTCAAGGATGTTGTCCTTAAAAACTGCATTCGGTTATTTTCCTCCTTTTAGAGTCGGGCTCTTTCTCCAAAATATGAAAATAAACTCATGCAGTTATTAGACAACATGCTTTCATAAAAAATTTTCGGTAATTTTGATGCACTTGTGTAATTACTTCCTATAATTTTTTTTTACGAAAACTTGTTTATTTGGCAAAAATATGGAAACAAACCGATTGATAAAATCAAGAGTCCGTTAGGAGGAGTGATTTTATCTAAATTCGGTTTGTTTGAATGTTTTTGCCTCAAATAAACAAGTTTGAGTGATGAAAATGGAAAATTATGTGATAAAATTTGAAGAACGAGTGGTATTTGGGAAGATAATTTTTTTCAACAATTGTGGAGTGGAATGTTGTATTAAATGTTCAGCATTCTCTTGGGTGATGGCACTGAATCGGTTTGTGTTCATTTTTCGATAAACTTCGAAGCACTTTTAGTTATCAATAATGACAAATTGAAAGTAAAATTTTGACGTTTCAATGTAAACAAAGTATTGATGAGGGAGCAGATTTATCAGTATAATACCGAATGATTGGCTAGAATAATGTTTTGCTATTGGTTAAAACCACCAAAATGTCAGATTTTGACCAGTGAAAAAAATAATCAGTAGTAATACCCCTAGGGTCTTGATGATAACGAGATAATTTTGTCATAGAGAATGCTGAAAGCGTGTTGCTTGATAATATTATCTTCGAGAAACACGCTTGAATCATTCTCTATGACAAAATTTTGAGTATTTTCAAGACCCGAGGAGTATTCGATAAGATTTTTTACTTTGTAGATATCCAAAAATCGATTGTCAATCTGAGGTTTATCTAATGATTTATTAGTTTTAATCAAACAAATATTATTCATTTTTATTTAAAACTACAGTTTTGAATTAGTATATGGTGCAAAAATTGAGAAAAGTACTTTCCCCACATGTTGCACACTATACTTTTTCCACAACTGTACAAATTTAAAGAATACAAGTAAAGTAACTATGATTAGTAAAACAAAAATAACACTAAAGTATCCCATCTCTAAACTGTTAAATAATTTAATTCAAAACTATAGTTGGTGGTGAAATTTGTACAATTTTGTATGGTCAAACCCGAAAAGTCATTCCTTTTCATTAAATTCTCTGTTATTTGAAACTACCTTTTCGAATTTGAAAACTTCTCATATAATCTAACAGTTTTGAGACAACTAAATAGGTATTTAAATATGACAGTAGCATACTAAGTTTTCGTCAATTTTATTTGATTCTCCATATAAATGTATGTGGCGTGCGCAAAGTGCCGTGAGAAATAATATTGAAATTAAGTAAGCTATGAGAAATACGTCACTTTTCATAGCAGTTGTGGAAAAAGTATATTATTAGATATAGGTAATATCATTAATTGAATCGTTAAATGCAATACCAAATCTTCCCGACATTTTTAAACCAGTTGTCAGTTTGACGTTTAATTAATGTTTAATGAAAAAAAACACCAAACTGAAAACACCAGCTGTCATCCAGCGGTGATTTGATGAAATTTGACACATTACTTAAAATTAAGTAATTTGATTGGTTACTATATTTAGTAAAAAATTATCTCAAGTAATTACACAAGTACATCAAAATTACCGATAATAGGGCATGTCCACGACAGTTGACAATACCTTAGTGGTAAAACAATGAACAATAGACGCGATGAAAAATTATCAAACAACAAACAACTATTAACCTATATATTATATATTATTAAATATGCAAGCTCAACAATTAAAATAACTTTAAAAGTACACTGAAGCAAAACCAACTAAACTCAAACACGATCTATCATTATAAATCAGCATAACCTCACTATTAAGTACCATGTGTTCTGAACGCTTTGTTTATTGTTTTACCACCAGGCTAGTTTGTGACGTCACGTGGACATGCTCTATTTTCTATGAAAGCTTGTTGTCTAATGACCGCATGAGTTTATTTTCATATTTTGGTGAAAGAGACCGACTCCGAAGGATTAATCCACGATTTAATGCCTCCTAAAAATGTACGCAACTAAATGATAATATATATCAATAGTGTTGCCGCGAGACGAGACGAGACGAAATAAGGCCCTCTCTCGTCTTGTCGAGAGAGGGCGAGACGAGACGAGAGACGACCTTTTCTCATCTCGTCTCGCTTCTTTCGTGATTTAAACCAAATATATTAAAAACTAAGCTAAATTTTAACCCGTTGAGGTTAGGTTCTACCATATTTGACATTAATTGTGTGCAATATATGTCAAATAGAACAGAAACTCACCCAAATGCGTTGAAACTTTGCTTGGTATTTACTACAGGGTAGCTCATTAGTGCGACAAAGGTCAATATCTCCTGCACCAATAAAGATAGCAGGAAAACGTTTTTTTAAATTTTCAGATTCTATCCGCTATCTTTAATGGTACCGGAGATATTAACATTGGTCACACTAATGAACCACCCTGTATATCAAATATGAGAAAGGTAGATTCAAATAGTAGCAAAAAAATAATATATTTTATTTAAAATACCCCGACGATGTAATAAAAAAGCTGGGAAGTTTTGCATCGCATTATATTTGTCTTAACGCAGAGTCAGCGAGAACATTGTTATGTTTAAACTCTTGGTATTCGTGTAGCCTTAAAAAAAATATATTTGTTAAAAAATGCGTACTCTTATTATTTCGCATTTATACAGTGTGGTCATTTGGGTGTGCAACTACAATGATGAACGTTTCAACACAAAGTATAGATAATCAGGAAATTTTTAGAAATATTTTTAGTACCTACGCCCATGGTTGCTTCAAGTATTATATTTATTCTGTTTTCTACCTCAATTTCATTTTATTTCAAGCAAAAATTGAGATAATATTTAAAAAAGCCATAAGCCTACTAAGAATATTTTAAAAATTTTCCAGATAATGTATAATTTGTGTCGAAACGTACATCATTGTATTTGAGGTAATAGGTAATATTATGTACTCAAAAATTAATATGAAAAAATCTTTAGTCTGTATTTAAAAACATGAAGTTGACCATGATATCTCAGACTTATAAGTGATATAAAAAAAGGTAACGGTAGTTTACAAACATTAAAAGTATACAAAGATTTGGGGACTACCGAGTTGTACCATGACTACCTAAGTTAATCCATTTCCGCCTTTATTGGGGATTATACTGACCATCGAGGTGGATCAATACGAAATTACACATAAGCCGTATTTATTGAGGGAATACCCAGTACCACTAATAATAAATTGTATTTAGGCACATATTTGTTTTTATTTACTTACATATGGATGTTTTGATCTTAAACAGTAGTGGGAAAGGCCTCATCTTTATTTTTGTATGTAGAAATTGTTATATATGGATGTTTTGATCTTAAACCTAATTTATATAAAATTGTTAAGGTCATTAGTAATTAGACTTTATTTTTAAATCGTTAAACTTCCCAGGAAATTCGGTGGTACAACTCGACGGTAGGATTATACCTACCTGATATCTGGTGGTACAACTCGGCGATCCCGAAAGATTTTATTTCAAGAACGTTGTCCTAAAATTAAAGCCTTTCGAGTTTAAAGGAATTGATTTTAGATGTTTTTAACAAATCACCCGTATCTCAGGAAGTGAAAACAATTTTACCACGCGGTTAGGGAATACACAAACATTTTTATTGTGATAATTTCAAAAATGTATGCCTGTTACGAGTTATTTGACTACACATAATTTTATCCAGCGATAAAACGTCATAATAATAATAGGTTTGCAGTCGAATAACTCAAAAATCGTTGATCCAAATGAAAGGTTTGTATTATATTGTATTTTTGATTGTATGATTATAACAACGTCTTTAATAATTCTACATGTGCTTTACTTGTTAGCTCCTTGGCTGACATTTTACAACTGCTGCTTAACTCTACTTCTTAACTTAACTGACCTCTGGTCTCGAACCAGTATGATGTGCAAACACACGTGATTCCACAGCAACCAATCGTGATCCCACACCAAATATAGACATGATACATATTTTTGCGAATAAGAGGAATAAGAGATTTCAAAAATCTCAAAAATATAACGTTTTTTGCTCGAGAGAGACGAGAGAGGGTACTTCTCTCGTCTCGTCAGACGAGAGAAAATGGGTCTCTCAAATCTCGTCGAGAGAGGGCGAGACGAGACGAGAGGCGAGAATCTCGTCTCGGCGGCAACACTATATATCAAATGTTGATAAGTAAAAAGAATCCCCTTGCCGACCCAAAATTTGAAGATCATTAAATATCAGTTAAAGGCTATACATGTTGTGTTGTGATCTCAATAGTGGGTATTTAAAATACTGTATATTACAAGCTGTTGTGAGGAAAAGGAAAAGTTACCTGCAATAGCCTCGTTTGTGAATATGTTAAGGTGAAATATTTAATAAAATATTTTCTGATTGAAAAACTAACAAGATAGACTTGTTGTCTGTTCCACCAAAAACTAAGATTATTAAGAGACTATTGAATATTTTTTATATTGGAAATGTTACCTGCAAAGTTAACGTTTCATACCCCTAATAACCAATGAAACAATATTCAACCAGTGAAGCTGCTAAAATGACAACTCCTTATCAGTTATCAAATTTATCCAAGCAAGGAATCTCTTTCGTTAACTGTACTATGCATGCATAATCCAATTTTTAATATCAGTTTAAAAAATAATGACTCACAGTAATGAATTTCATATTATAAATAAAATTTTATATAAAATATTATCAACAATTATTGTGTAGGATAAAAACAGTACCTAATGAATTTCATATTATAAAATAATATTTTTATAGAAAAATATTACCTACAATTATTGTGTAGGATAAAAAATTTCTGTAAACCACGACAGTAAAGTGCTTTTTTCAGGCTCGGCTGTGCCTTGCCTGTCCATATCTTAACCGGCTAGGTATAGAATATGTACTATTACTTATTTCATTATTAAAAAGTGATTTTGCAGAATACATGAAAACATTAAATATCTTTTCCATCGACCGTGTATTTACATATGCTATTATCGTTCTCAAAATTGGAAAGAATCATAGATTAATGACCTCTATTATTGCATGATTTACATTAATCAACGATTTCTCTGTAGGCAACCCAACGCACATCTTATACATGTAGATATCTTAGTTTTTAATGATTTAATTAGTTTTATTGTTACGATTTTCTTTAAATGTTTTATTTGAAGTTTTATTGAACATTGCGTTTAGACTTTTGATGAGAATCACCTTATGACCTTTGGGCTTGGTTTCCGGGGAGAACGATTATTATGACGTAAAACTGAAAAAGACGATCAACTTAAAACTGTAAATTGGTGAGAATAATTTGGAAAATAAAACTGTTTGGTTAACCTCTGGGAGTGTTATTTAATTTTCCCCTAGACGAACGAAAAGAAACCTACATACATTATATTTATATTGACAGTTACCTGTGGTGTAGGCAACCAAACATACATTTCAGTGACATTATTCAGTTTTGACAATGACAAATAAATATTTTCATTTTTCAAATATTCAGAAAAACGAATAGAACTTATATAGTCGACGGAAAAGCTTTGTAACTAACACGAGTATTGAAAGGGCAATTAACAATCTCGAACATTAACGCACGAGCAGAGCGATTGTTAATGGCCCTCATTAATACACTTGTTGGTTAAATAACTAGGTAGGTATAAAAACTACAAATTTTTTGATATGTAAAGGTTATGAGTTTTTCACGTGGAAACCATTGAGGAATACAAAATAAAATGAAAATAGCTTCAAATGCCAGTGGCGTAAGAAATTGTAGGGGAAATGTAACATATTCTCCAAAATGTACACCACTGGATCAAGAATTGAAACATCTTTTTTCATAACAATATACCCTGTTGCATTTAAAAACAACCTGACAAATGTCAAATCAATTTATTCATCCATTTCTAAGTTATCGAATTAAAACCTTCAATTTCTCAAAACTTTAACAACTTGTATTTCGAAAAGTAAAGAAGCTGGACCCCTCAATCCTTATATCATTTTGTCCAATTTTACGAGAGGTGCCTATCTACATGCAAACGTTGTGTCATTTGAAAACACCCTGTATATATTAAACAAGATCACGTCATAGAAGTTTAAAACAGTTCATTACTTTTCATAATAATTTGTTCAATAAGTGATTTTCCATTTTTTGTTAACCTATATTATTTATTATAAACAAAGTATTGAAATGTTTCAAACTTCTATGATGTGATCTTGTTAAGTACCTACCTATGTATAGGAAAGGGCTCCACGACGAGAGACATTTTTAAGAAAATTATTTTAAACATTTTGTTCAGTTTACAATAAACAAGGAAGTTCAAGAGCATTTTGTTATTTTGAATAAAAGTTATAGGTATTTAAATAATAGAGATCCAGGAGTCAGGACAAAATAAAATTTCTATTGTGACACAAAAACAACACAACAATCTGTGTTTGTA
>CAJUYI010001480.1:37653-53247 GCA_910591695.1 Galerucella pusilla
AAAATTTCTATTGTGACACAAAAACAACACAACAATCTGTGTTTGTAGATGTGACTTATTTTCAACATTATTCATACCAATAATCACATTATTTTGGTTATAATAGTTATAGGAGCTGCATGCATTCCAAAGTCTCCAAGGTTGTTAATGTTGAAATGCAGTGAAAATAATATTATTTTTCACCTAATGAGGTAATTTTCATATTTAGTTTTTTCCCCCATTACATTTCGTTGGTCATGGTTCATATCAAAGAGGTGTAGGGCAAGATTTTTTGTGTATCAGAGATTTATGTACTTACCTACTTGGGACACTGTATCAAATTTTCTCATACCTATGAAGAAAAACTAAAATTGTTGTAAATATTTCCATTCATTCTATGGATATTTTTTCACATACATACCTACCTACAGTTTTCAACTTTTTAATTTTTTTTTTAGATTTACAGAAGTTGGTTCCTTTCCTAGAATTATATGTTGCATTGATCGCACACAAATTACAATTATTTCACCTTAAACTGAGGATCCACAAATGCCTTTGGTAATATTTTATTGACATAAGCAATTTTACAGTTTAAATGTCCAAATACTACGTACTTAAGTATTTTTAGCAAAATTTGTTAAAAGTAATTTTTTGGAAGCTTGTCTGTAATAATATAAATTATAGATATATCTCTATCCAGAGAGAGAGTTATTATATTATTTTTTTGTAGGTTTGTGATGTTAAATTAAGATTAATGAGTACCTATCTATGCTAGGTTTCCAGGATCAGTACACTCCTATGTAACCATTTAGAAGCCTACTTCTTGCAAAACAGAAATCAGTTAACTTACTTATTAGGTAGGTAACTGAGTATTATAAAATTTTATCATGTAAATTAGGTAATTATGTGGGAGATCTAGATGACACTTCAAAGGAAACATCTTAGTTATCATTTGAATTAGAAAGAAATGAAGAAAAAACAGGGAGACAGGGTGTGTTCCAAAAAAGCTTAGAGACAAAAGTTGTTTTCTATTGAGATTAATATTGTTTGAAAAATCAAATACCTCCTCTGAATTTAACAAGTTATATCGGGAGCATGCCATATATATATATATATATATATATTGTTACAGTTTGAAGGCTTTGGCTGAAATAGAATCGAAAGATAATTGTTAATTTGAACTTATATATAAAATATTAATCTTCATAATAAAATAATTGTTGCCTTCAATAAATACCTATTAACATTGTAGAAAAGAAATTAATGTGAATTTTCTGTATTAATTTAATAAACAATGTTTAAAAGCAAAAAATAGCATTTTTTTTCTTTTTGTAGGAAATTCAGGTTATTTACTAGAACCATGGCTCCTGACACCAATTATTGCTCATCCTGGAGATAACATTTTAATGAAAATTGTGTCCTGATGTTTTTTGTTAAAATATTGTTGTTTCAAGTAATAATTTAGCCCAAATAATAGAATTTAAACTTGTTTTAGATGACCGAAATAAAAAAAAAATATTGATGATAATGACAACCATGAGGGAGATAACAATAACAATCCACAAAGAAACAATTTGTAAGAAGGCCAAAATGTAAGGAATGCAATAGTTGAATAGTTGAGAGTTCCTTCTATAACTGATAACCATAAATATTTACAAAACTTGATATTTTTAGATATATTCTTTTCCTTCCCCTTCCCTTCTTCCATGGAACAGTTTAGTTTCTGATTAGTCAAGCGAACATTGTTATTTGATCTTATTAATAAAAATATAACTTATACTTAAACTTAGCAATACTAGGAGTACTTATTCTGAATAAATAATATGCAGGTACAAATTTTTTTGACGTAACTAAAATTTCAATTTCAAGACATATACTCTGGTAATTATGTGATTTGGAAAAATGTATAAATGTTAGGGCGAATTAAAAAATAACTTTCGCAACAAACTTACCTTCACAACACTGATGATCACTAAAAGTTCATGGAATTTTCAGCATATAATCACTAAAAATTAATTATTCCTATTTTAGAACCGCATTTTATCACAACTATACCAAGATTTATGTTTCAGCTGGATGCTGGATTATTGATCGAAATCGAATTTCATAAAAGTTATAGGTTCGTTGAGACTTCGTTCCAACTTACGATAAAACACCGTTCTGGAATCGTTAGGAAGTGTTTTATACGCAGGCGCCAACTTTGCACCGTCCCAGAACTGATAGAGGTTTTAGGCGTACTTTATTTTCATTATCGTTTAGCGGCCGTTTTGTTTATGTAATAGTAACGGACAACAGAGAAACAAAAGTACTGATATATTTGTATAGCAATTATTCAAAAAAGTGGGTACGTTCGAAATAAAAAATCAAGATATTTTCATTTTTAATTTTCGGTTGGTGTAAAAGAAACTCCCTCATCTTCACTGGTTTCTTCAAGTAAAAAATCGCTATCTCCTTCGTCATCCATAGGTATTTCCTGAGTCACAAATATTTAATTTAAGCTCATGTTAATTTTTAAGTGAGGTTATTACTCTTTTTATAACGTTTTAGGTACCTCTTCAATAATTTGGGTAATACTTAATTTTTAATTTCCTATCACAATAGTTGAGTTACGAACAAACACTTCATTCACGTTAAGCTATAAAACAACAATCTTTGAAAACAACTGACAAAATACTTACTAACAGCGCATGTCAGTCCTCACAGTTCCTTCTTTCGATCGAGTATCGAAATTACCGTTCCGTTGCGGCTCTAGAACGACCACCAAACGCTTGGAACGCAAATAGAACCGTAATATTACGGTCACGAATAGCTTGGAACGGCATTAACTATATGCACTTGCGCAGTGCCATTCTAGAATGGTTATTCGTGAGGTTGGAACGAACAAAATTAAGAAATGATTAGTTACAACTTTCAAGCAGAAGTTGAATGCATTAATTGCAAAATACACTTCATAAGAGAAATGCGACGCTTTTTATCTTTCATGTCATTTTATTTTATTTGATTGTGATTGGTGATTCACAGAATATGTACGAGTCAAAGTCACCATTAAGAATTGTAACTCCATGATCTTATCTATGGTGAACACTCTATTACTCAGTGATGGGTATTAACCGGTTAATAATTTTGTTAACCGGTCATTGGTTAATAACTAGTTGTTAACTATCAATTTTCAACAAAAAAAATGTTTATTGGATATTTGTATTCTGAACATTATTACATAAACTCCGAAAACTCCGACATAATATTAGCTTATTTGAGATGTAAATAAAAGCTCAAGAATTCAGGAAATCCTCGACAGTCGCGGACGTCAGGAGTCTGCGCAATGCTATTCAATAGACCTAGACCAGTAGCATGGGCTATGGTTGCTTTGGTGTAGTATGAATTATGAATATAGAGAGTGGAGCGAAGCATCTATGAGAATTTGAAAATATTTTGAACATTGACACTTTGAAGATTCTTCTTTTTCTTTTTCAAGTGGCCGCCTAATTTTTAACTTGGCGTTAATTAACACTAAAAACTGGTTAATAACATAGGTGGTTATTAAATTACCCATCACTGATTAGTTAAGGTGGATTCATGCAAAAGAAAATTGAAACTAAGATTCATTAAAAACTAAAACTAAGAAAATAAAACCTTGTTATTTTTTAATTTAAATCACAATTTCTTAGTTTCTTGCATGAGCTTGTACCTGTAATGAAGATGTTCATGCAAGAAACTAAGATATTTAGATTTAAATGTAGATATAACATGGTTTTATCTTCTTAGATTTAGTTTTAATTTTCTCTTGCATGAATCAACTCGTAAAAAGGGCTGAATACGTGCTGGAAAACAAAGAGGTGCAGCTCGCAGCATTTCTAGATATAGAGGGAGCTTCTGACAACTTCTCCTATAAATCCATAGCCAAGGCAGCGAAGAAATTTGGGATCGATGCCACGAGCTGCAGGTGGATAAACTGCATGCTCAGAAGTAGGCTTATAGAAACAATTCTTATGGGGGAGACAAAGGCCGTACGTGCAACCAGGGGTTGTCCGCAAGGGGGAGTACTGTCCCCGCTGCTGAGGAACCTGGTCATGGACGGGCTCATCAGAACCCTACACAGAGAAGGATTTAACACCATAGGATATGCAGATGACCTGGTAATTCTATGCCAAGGTAAATACAACCAGAGTACAACCAGAGATAGACTCCAGATGGCTTTAAATGTATATAGTAACAGGCTGGACCGTAAAAGAAGGGCTACGCATAAGTCCTTCACAAACACAGACAATTGCGTTCACCAGAAGAAGGAAAAGGGAAGGACTTGGTCCTCTGACGCTTCAAAGTGAACCAATACGATTGTCGGATGAAGTAAAATATCTTTTGATTATCCCAGACCCAGGTTTAACTTGGAACCGATACCTTCAGCACGTGATCAAGAAGGCAGGGGTAACCTTCATGGTTGCCAGACGCACTAAATGGAGACTTAGACCAAGCATGGTATACTGGTTGTACAAAATGGTTGTCATCCCCAGGATTACATATGCATCTCTGGTCTGGTGGTCAAAGATCAGACAAACCTCTACAATGCTAAAACTAAGCGAGGTCCAAAGACTTGCATGCATTGGCATTACAGGGGCAATGAGAACTACTCCTACACCGGCGCTGGTGACAATGCTAGACCTTCCTCCGCTACATTTTGTCATAATGTGCGAAGCAAGGGCAGCTCTAACCCGACTGGAAAAAGCATCAGACCATGACGTGGCACATGGAAGAGGACACGCAGAAATAGGTAATGTGGATGACGACATTTTTAAAATGCCAACAGACCACATGACCACCAGATATATATTTCGCAAGATCTTCGAGATTGTCATCAAAGATCGAAAGAAGCTTGAGGAAGAGAACGCACCACCACTCAGTAGAGCGAATGAACTGATCTGGTACACAGACGGATCAAAGAATGAGCTCGGCACCGGAGCGGGCATATACAGCCCAGCAAACATGTTACACGTGGGCCTCTAGAGGCACTTTAAAAACAACCGACGGACAACACAAGTGGGCCACAATCATGATACGTCGTCGGCCCGGCTAGCCCGTGTCGCGATGGCCACCAGTAGGCCTCCAGACTACCACCCGCTCCGTTACATAGCGGTACTTTAGCGGATTGACAAAGTTAGGGTGAACTGATATTGCATTGTACAGATTATGGTGCGATTGCGGGTATTCTACTAATCAACCGCCAGCATCCCACTGTTGGGACTTAATCAATGATTTATGCAAATGTACAGGCTATATAATATATACTTATAGGTTTAAGAATGAAACACATGATGAATAAAACAAAGAAATATAATGAAAAATGGAAAACATATTCCATATACCTACAATATATATAAATATAAAAAAATATGTTCACCAATAGTATAGTTTTATAAGCTATATATACTAACTTATAACAATGAGACATATATGATGACTAAAACAAAGAAATATAATGATAAATAAAAAAATATTACATATACAATAATATATTATATAAATATGTTGTGCTGTTTTTGACGAGTGCTCTTTGAGATATGATGCAGGGGTTTTCTAGAGGAAACATATATTATGATGGTATATGATGCAACAAATGATGTATGTACTTACTTTTCTGTGTTTTCGGACATATCTGCTCGTTCCTTTGCTCCGAATGAATTAGATATAACACACAAATCTAATAAAATGATCGCTACAGTCAACTTAAGTGATTAATTATTCCTTACCATACCACGAGACACAACACATAACGACATAACACAACTAGGTTAGGTTGATCTTCAACACAACCGCTAGCAAATCAGCAGTAGTGCCAACTGCTAACGTGATATTCAGTAATGCCAATGTTTTATTCTCATTACAAGTCGCATGCCGGCATGCATACTGGTGTCAAAACGACATCGGCGCGACTATGGCAAATTTTCAACGGGTAATTTCTGGCTAAATTACAAACATCCACCATAAATATGCGTATGTTCAGCCAAGGCGGCAAAACTGATATCATTCCAATTATTTACCGACATCGCTGTGCCGCTGCCGACATCTAACCGCAGTTAACAGCTATGGCCCGTCTATTTACCGCTCATTCATGTTTGCTGGGAGCAAGTCGAGCAAATATGAAAAATCGTCTCGTTTGGAAAATACGCCTCGGTATTTCAGGCAGAGGTCTATACAATACTTGCATGTTCAAGGGCAAATAACTTGAGAGCCTACAACAACAGGCAGATCAGGATCTACAGTGACAGTCAAGCTGCCCTTCAAGAACTTCAGAGCTCTAAGGTAACATCTCGGCTGGTATGTGAATGCGGCGAAGAACTTAGAAGACTGGCGACTCGGAATAGTGTAACACTGGAGTGGGTCCCAGGTCACAAAGGAATCGCTGGCAATGAAAAAGCTGACGAACTCGCAAGAACAGGATCGTCAACCCTGATGAACGGACCCAAACCAGCAGTGGGCATTCCTAGATGCTTAACTAGGTCATGGTTAAAAGGGTGGGTGGAAGAGCAACACAATAAACACTGGAAGAATACGTCCAGGCAAATACATGGGAAGAAATTCATAAAAGAGCCATCAGAAAAAGTAGCGAATTACCGTATTGTATAAGTCGGAAGAGTTTTTAAAAAGAATTTTATCATTACAATATTACAATTGAACTTGACAATGTTATGACAAAAATTAGAATGAACTAAATTACAATGTTCTGCAATTTATATGCTCGGTAATAATTGCTGACAGTGCACCGAGGCTGATGTAATACAACTCCCTTATGGTATAACATAGGGTGGAGGTCCTACCATAACTCCTCCCTTATTAGAGAAAGACTTCGGGTTCCAAAGGAGAAGGCTTTTCTTGGGGCTTTCGTAGTTTCTTGAAGGTCTTCTTAAGCTTACAAATCCAAAATAGGTACGCTGCTGCAGTTAATTTTAGAATAATTATAAATGTCCATTGTAACCAATTAATGGATTTAAAATTGTCAATATCTTCGATTGATAATGGATTGGTTGCTATTAGATCGTTTTGAAGTGTGTAAATATCTTCTAATGGAATATTTTCAATAGTCAAAGGTTTTTGTTCTAGAACTCTTTGGGACTTGAAGTTTTCCATTTCAATGATTGGAAGGAATAACGGTTGGCCAAATCTTCTAGTTTCTTTGTTTCCGAATTTGTAGTTTTGGTACTCAATGCTGCAATTCTTGGGAATCTGTATTACGGAGTTGTCACTAATGGTGAGGAAATTCTCGTCTGGACAGTTAGTTTTTATTTTTAATTTTTCACTTGTGATGACGATCAGATATTCATCGTTAATTTTATTGAATAACTGTGGCGGATGCTTAATCGGTACGTGCATACATGAAGTTTCAATGTCTTGGATAAGGTCTTTAATACAGTCTTTGGTTTTCACGTTCAGTTGCACTTGGGGACAGATATAATTTTTTCCTAGTAGGGTACACGGGTCGTCCATATACTGATAAATTTCTTCACTTAGAGCCAAAAAAGGTTTTTTGGGTATAATTATTGTGTCGCTTTTGGTAGGGATAGGATAAAGATGGTAGTATTTGAATACATTGTGGTGAATGAGGGGAAATTCTGTGGCAAATATCATATTATCAGCAGTGAAATAACAGGTTGCATGAATTACTGAATACTATGAATTAATATCTAGATTTAAAATTCCGTTGCTTCTGTAATTATCATTCAATTCATTTAAAATCTCTTTTAAATTTTGATCTGTCAAAATATCTGGGTGTATTATATGTAATTTGGCAAACGTGATGGCGTTTTCCAAATTTTCGATAAGTGTGTTGATAGTATTGGCATTTAGGAATATTTGGTCAAGCAGGTATACCTACTAGAATACATGGAGAATTTGTAAAGTTCGTTTGTGATATTATCTAAATAAGCCTTATAATCTACGATTCGCTTAGCTATTATTATTTGATTACTAACAATAGAATCTAAAGCTGTTGAATGTTTCTTTGTTAATTTTTTGGATAATGAAATTTGTACATTCACTTCCCGGACTATTTTTTGTTGATTATTTTTCAATAAATTCAAATCATTTTCGATTTTTTCTCCATCTATTGCGTCTAGAGTTCCGAATAAAAATTTGGATATGCTACCGCCTGCATTGATGAGTCCGCGTTTTTGTTTTGAAACGTTTAATGATCTAATATTATCGAATTTATTCATTAGTTCATCAATTATATACATTAGGTGATCAAGTTTTGGTTGTAAATTTAAATTATGTGAAAATTTTTCCTGAAATATTGACATAATCATATTATGACATAAAACAATTAATTTTCTAATTTCTTCTCCAAGCACTTTTATGTCTATATTTTGTAAAAAAATATGTTTACTAGTAACTATGTTTGCAAGGTCAAGTTCAAAGTGAAGTATTCCAGGAGTAAGACTTATGTCAACAACTTTGATTTCTTGGGCACTAACTATCGTCAACATCGCTATCAGCTTCCACATTGTTCCGAGTTTCAGCATTTTCTGGATTCTGAAAACAATGAGGTGTTATTAATTCACAATTTCAACCTTATTATTATCCAATAACTTAGTTATAGTGTAGGGTCCTATAAATTTATTATTCATTTTGTTCCTATAATATGGATTTTTCTTATAAACTAATTGATTGATCTTAAATTTTAGTTTTTTATCGCCAGTTGTACCTATTATGTTTGTTTCAGTTTTTCTCTGTGATTTTCCACATAGCTTGAAAATAGTTCTTTATTTTGAAATATTTCGTCAGGATTACGAGAATTAGTGTGTCAAAATACGAGTTCAAAGGGTATGAATCCAGTTGCACTATGTATTGAACTATTATAGGCAAGAACAGGCGTAATTGATTAGATCGGTATCATTGGGATAAACTTCTTTTAAAATACGTAAGTGCTCGATAAGTGTCGAATGAAATCTTTCTATTATACCATTGGATTCATGATGTATACTTATATATTACTTTGGAAATCAGAGTGACAGATTTGTTTAAATATCCCGCTTCATTGTATTCATTCCTCGTCATTGGTGTTTTCCGTTATAGTTGACAAGTGCAGTGTTGCCAGAAGTACGATAAGTATCGTATTTGTACGATAAATAAGCTTAGGGTACGATGTACGATCGATAATGGATAAAGTACGATAATTTCTGAATGTTGATCAATGAAAATATATATGTATTGAACTACCGAATAGCCGACGGCGACTGCTAAGCCTAAACCATATCATATTTCAAGTCGAAACTAGATACCACCTCCAACTCTCCGAATAAAATACGTGCTGAAAAACCATAATTTCTACAGCATTATACGATAATTTGGCTTTGGTCATAAAGTAATAAATTATATATTATTTCTTTTATTTTATTATTTATTACTGTATGGTTTTGGTCATCTGGCAACAATGGAGTACTGGACAAGTGAATTTTGCAAGTTGTGGGTGTTTTGTAGGAGAGTTGTGTTCATCTATGGTAGAAGACATAGAGAAATATAATATAATGAGAGTTGTCGACCCTGTTGTAACAGTTGGCATCACGTCCATCGAAGCGCACCAGGGGGTCTATTCACTAACTTGTGTGAGTGGTCGTGTAGGACCTCTCTCTCTCACAATTTAGCTTTACTGCGCATGTCACTCTCCTAAAATTATAAAATTCCTATTCAGGAAAGATAGTAGAATGCTCATACACTCCTATACGAGTACTCTACTGGGTAAAACCAAGAGAGTTGTTAGATTCTGAGAGAATAGACTTCAGAGGTGGGTAGCTATTTGAAATATTTCTATTTCAAATACCTATCTAAAATAGAAATACCTATTTTGTATCTTTATTTTAAATAGTTGCGTAAAACCTATTTTATATTTATCATCTTAAATAACTGTTTTTACCTATTTTTTATTTTAAATAGGTTTTGGACAATCCCTATGTCATTGATTCGATCCAGGATGCGCGAAAGTGATCGATTAGGATTTCAAAGGGTTCAAATTTATTTCTAGGTTTTTTGTCGGTTTTTAAATGTCCCGCAATTTATTAAGTGTACATTTTGTGTTCGGTTTAGTACAATTTGCTTTTTCATTCTGGCAGCACTAGATGATAGAGGCATTGACAGTTCACTGAGTTGAGTGTTTGACAGCGATTTAACATTTAACGGATTTAAGAACTTTTACGTAGATGGTGTACTCTGTGCTTTTACCGAGTTTAATTTTAAAGAGATACTCAGTCGACTCAAAAGATTAGATAATATATCTCAGACCATACTCAGACGACGATACTACTTTTAATTTAATGCAATATGTACAAACAAAAAGTGCCGCTAATTTTGGACGGCAAATTTTTTAAAATAGTAGCACGTGGTGAGGAGGAAAGTGATACAAATATCATTGCCGAGTGTATACAGTGCCACAAAAAAATAAAAGGTAGAATGAATGCCACTAGCAATTTTCGCCTTCATCTAAAGGTAAGCGGCCGTTTTATATGATATGTAACTTTTACAGTTTTTGGTGGTTCTTTTTATTGTTGAAACCCTTACTTCATGGTATTGATTCATAACATGTAAATATAACTGGGCATTAATAACAAATTACACAATATATTAAAAATTTGTTGCTATCATGACAATGAAACTTGGGTTTTGAAACAATTGTAGATATAATCTTTCAATTGTTAATATATTGTGGTATTTGTTGTTAACGCTGAATTGTATTTCTATTTACATATTGGTGGTTTTTGTGATTAGATTTTATATTAAATGAAAAAAATTCGTTTTTAGGCCTTTTTATCAAATATAACACCCCATTAGCTTCATCCGCACCTGTTGAAAGATTATTCTCGTATGCTGGGATGGTGATGAGATCAAAATGAAGGTCAATGACAGACCGCAATTTTGAGAATATGCTCCTACTTAAAGCTAATGGCCATTTAGTTTAGTAGGCTCTACATAAAAGACAGTTTTATATTAATTATATATATAAGAATAAAAAATACATTTATAAAAAACAACGCATTTTCAATTTTTTATACCTACCTTCACACAGACCTATTTACTATTTTAATATCTATCTGAAATACCTATTTTCTATCTTCTATTTTAAATAGAATTATCAAATCTATTTTCTATTTAACATTTTAAATATCTTTTGGTCACCTATTTTGTATCTTTTATTTTAAATATGTTTTTGAACCTATTTTACCCACCTCTGATAGACTTGCGCACATTGTCTTTGGTCATACAATTAGATAGATAAAGGAAGTTTATAATGTAATCACACGACATGTGCCTATTTACTTTTCAGTCCATAAAATAATGACTAAATATTGAATTCATTTTTAGTTTTTGCAGTTTAATTGTTTAGTTTTTGGAGTTTATTTGTTTATTTTTTGTAGTTTAATTGGTTAGGTTTTGTACTTTGTTTAATCGTTTAGTTTGTGGAGTTTATTTATTGTTTTTAAAATGGATGATGACGATTTGGTAATGCAAATGCTAGTAGACAATGTGTTTCCAACGTCAAGATCCTTTCTTGGCTTTGTCTGATTTTAATTTTATCATTAAACATTTTCGCCTATTTGAAGTTTAAAGTTTATTAACATTGTTTTTTGTGCCTCACACAACATTTTCTTCTCAATAAATTATAAAAAGGGAACTAAAATCGTACTCTTCACTCTTTCTCACAACACATCTAAATATCTCATGGAAAAACTTATGCTGAATCATAGAGTATTACTCTATGTACTGAATCATACGGTGGTTGTGCTTATATCAGTGTTTATATTTTGAAATTCAAACCTACTAACCATAGACAAAATAAAAGAGACGGATTGAAGTATAGGTGGTATAAGGCACAACGTTTCTGCGCAACTGACCCGCGCATCCAGTCGTGAGTCGCTTCGGTCGTGAGAACTACAAGACTTTTTACAAAAGGGAAATAGAATAAAATGGTTTAAAATATTATAAATTACATTTCACTTCACTATTTATCATTCAATGTCGATAAATATTATGAAATATCCTAGTATATCAACTTTTAAGTCATTAAAAATGAAAATATACAAAATCAATTATACATTGGCTGGTGTGAATCTAGCTTCTGCTTGTCAAAGTCATCATAGTGCAATAATTATTCTACAAAATGGTGAGTCGGATTTAAAATATGTCTATTTATAAATTTATAAAGGATTTTAGTACTAATTAAGGAAATAAAAGTAAGTTAACCTTTAAAATATCATCACCAAATATAATATACGTCATAGTTGTATTGCAAAAAATTGTAATACTTGGTAAATATTTTTGGCCACTTAGCAATTTGTAGTAAGAATAAAACATTTTTCAAATTTCCATCTGATATTAATCAAAGTGAACAGTGGTACAACATTTTAGAATTTCCTTCTACATCAAAGGATCAAAGGTTGTGTAAAGATCATTTTGATAATAATGCATTCACAGGTTTATTATGTAAAATACCTACTTATTAGATTTGTTTTACCTTTGCAATCCTTAAATCATACACTACTACCAAAAGTTTTTGAACATAATAATAATACCCAAGCTTTTGAAAATACTGTAGCTATTGCCTGTGAAATGAAAGCTTATTTTTTCTAACAATAATGATAGCATCAAAGAAACTTATCTACCTAACAAATTGTAACTTAAGGTACCTGATGCATTTTATTTATTTTGTTTCAGACCTGTTCCTGTCTTCATAGAAATGGAGAATCTACTTTCTAACTCCTTTTTATTTAAATTTTTGCAGTTTTTGTGAATAATTTTAAAATAATAATAATAATAATGTTTATTTACGGTAGTTACAAAATATAAATATATAGGAAAAATGTAAACAAACACACACAAAAATCACAGAAGTTGTAAGTAGTCAGAAACTACTTGCACCTTGTATGTGATGTACTTATAAATAACATATGTATATATAACAATTTAAATTAACAGTGAACATCAATATAGGTAGGTATATTATAACACAATAAAGATAACTGACCAACATTGAGTTATTCCAGACATAATCAGGTAAGTCATATCAAATAATAGTTTTACAGCCGACGTAATTAGGGTATTTAGACAATATCGGTTAAAGTACATTATCAGGTAAGTCAATTTTTATTTTTATAAAAAGAATAGGGAAGAAAAATATCAGTTTTGACAGTTTACTATATTTATTTTGTATTTCCTAGTTTTAATTTGTTACTGGTTATTTATTATATTATTTAAAACATTTCTATTTAGCGTTTTTATCCAGCTTTTAATTTTAGTTTTAAAATGTTTTGAATTTTCCAAATTCTTTAACTCCAAAGGAACTTGATTAAATATTTTGGGACCCAAGTAGTCAAAGCAACGCTGCCCTATAGTTTTTCCTCGTCTAGGTAAGGTATATACGTTGTCTTTACAGCGAGTATTATGTGCGTGTTCTGGACAAAGTAGGCTTTTTTTATGTTTTTGATAGTACAATAACATCTTCATACAATATATTTGTCTAGTGTCCATAAAACCACTTAGCTCATAAATATCATTACTAGGGAAAATAATATTCTTTTCAATCAGATGTGATATTGGATTAATTTTCCTAAATATAATGTGAGTTTAGTAAAAATATGTTATTTTGTGATTAATAATATGTAAATGTTCGATGAATTGATGATAATAATATAGATGTAGATTATTTGTTATATTATGTGCAGTTAAATAAAAATTTTAAATTAGTGTTGATTTCTCATTTATCTAATTTATGTGTCTTAAAATTGTTTATTAATTATAATCATTTCATTAGAAAAAATGAAATTAGTCTTAATATTTTGTAATGAAATAATTATATAATAAACAATTTCTAGACAAATTGTGAGATTTACATACCCACAATCCAAACTAACCAATTTAAATATCCCGCCCTCAAAAATTAGTTCCAACAACCCTTCCTGGTGCGCTTCGATCGACGTGATGCAAACTGTTACTACAGGGTCGACAACTCTCATTATATTATATTTCTCTATGCTACTAACAGTACATTAGAACTAAAAATAGTTCTAAGATAGTCGCGCCACTTGGCAACGCTGGACAAAATGTAGTAGACGAGTCGAATGATCGTGAATAGGGTTTTGATGGTCCATGTGAGTGATGAGTGAGAGAGTACTCATATCGATGAGTTGTCGTGCACGAGCACTCTCACATGTTACAGAATAGACCCCCAGGAAGGGTTGCTGGAAATAATTTTTGTGGGCGGGATATTTAAATTGGTTAGTTTGGATTGTGGGTATGTAAATCTCACAATTTGTCTAAAAATTGTTCATTATATAATTATTCCATTACAAAAAATCAAAACTCATTTCATTTTCTCTAATGGAATGATTATTATTAATAAACAATTTTAAGACACATAAATTAGATAAATGAGAAATCAACACTAATTTAAAATTTTTATTAAACTGCACATAATATTACAAATAATCTACATTCTACATCTATATTATTATCATCAATTTATCGAACATTTACATATTATTAATCACAAAATAACATATTTTTACTAAACTTACATTATATTTAGGAAAGTTAATCCAATTGCACATTATTTTAAAATTATTCACAAAAACTGCAAAAATTGAAATAGGAGTTAGAAAGTAGATTCTCCATTTCTATGAAGACAGGAACAGGTCTGAATCAAAATAAATAAAATGCATTACCTACCTTAAGTTACAATTTGTTAGGTAGATGAGTTTCTTTGAGGTTATCATTATTGTTAGAAAAAATAAGCTTTCATTTCACAGGCAATAGCTACAGTATTTTCATAAGCTTGGGTATTATTATCATGCTCAACTACTTTTGGTAGTAGTGGATGATCTAAGGATTGTAAAGGTAAAACAAATCTAATAAGTATTTTGCATAATGAACCTGTGAATGCATATTATTAAAATGATCTTTACACAACCTTTGATTCTTTGATGTAGAAGGAAATTTGAAAAATGTTTTATTCTTACTACAAATTGCTAAGTGGCCAAAAATATTTACCAAGCATTACAATTTTTTGCAATACAACTATGACGTATTATATTTTTTGGTGATGATATTTTAAAGGTTTACTTACTTTAATTTCCTCAATTGGAACTAAAATCCTTGATAAATTTATAAATAAACTAATTTTAAATCCGACTCACCATTTTGTAGAATAATTATTGACACTTTCACCTCAGTATACCAAAATAACCAGTTTGAACATGTTACAATAAAAAAACTCTAGAAAATTTAGAATCGGCAACAATAGCAAAACAAATTGTAATAAAACAGGATATACTTATTGATTTTTTTTAAATACCTAGTTAAATTTCATAATCCAATAATATTTAATCACAAATTAAGATTACATTTCATTAAATATGACGCCAAATAATTAACTAATCATTATTATAATGTTAGAGATCATGCAAGGCCTATTTTTATTAAATTAGAGATTCTACCTTATTTATACATTTTGGAAGCTATCATTTTTGTGCATAAAAATAAACATAATTCAGTACCGATACCACTGGATCAATGATATACAACTATAATACAAGAGGACGGATGTAGCTCTCTACAATCGACTCTTAGAAGGTGCTC
>CAJUYI010001480.1:53347-83044 GCA_910591695.1 Galerucella pusilla
GTAGTCTGCTTATTAACTATGCTCACGTTTTTTTTCAAATCCATCCGCTCCCTGGTTACGGAAAAAAAACATTTTTGATCCCTTAAAACGAAACGAGGTGAAATTTTCAGAGCTTATGGCCACATATTCGAACAGTTCAATTAAAATAATATTTCCATCCTAGTGGTGAAGTTAATGGAGGCATGACACATTTGACTCATCTTAATCAGACCAATAATAATCAAACCAATCACATTTCTGCAACAATAGGGGTATAGACGCCCAAAAATTATTTTATAGCTAAGGTTGTAGTATTTGGGATTGCAGGAACTTGTCGAATTTGTGAAATCAGCCAGTTAAATTATTATTAATTGTGCAATTTAAGCAAACAAAGAATGATGTAAATATATTTGTAGTTACGGAAGAATATATTAAATTTTATAGAATTTACACAGCCCTTTGTCCAGTAGCTTTTGAAGGATTTCCACCTTTTTTATGCAAGTCGCAATGGAAAATGTATCAATCAGGTTGTAGTAAAAAATCAGTTTATAAGGTACCCGAAACAGTAGCTCATTTCTGAAAGGGTAAATAATTTTCTTAAACATGAAAATGCTATTTCATATACAGGTCATTCATTTTTAGGATCGTCTGATACACTTTGAGTTGAATCTGGGGGACACTTCTTGACACTAGAAAAACATGGCAGTTGGAAGTCATCAAAAGCCGCTGGAGGATATGTTATTGAATCGGTAGCACATAGGAGAGAAATAATAGTTTCACCATAAAAAAATGGTAGTACCAAAATGGTTCAAGGAACATATCAATAATGCAATGCACAATCAATAATTGTATTTTTATATAAATGAAATGTAACTTCTGTATAATAAAATATTAGAAACTTGAATATCTCCTTTGAGCTTTACTTATGTGCATTAAAATGAAATATATTATATTTGTGTATGAAACGAGATAAGTGATCTAGACATAGAAATACTGTCGAAAATATGTATTTAGTAGTCACATTTAACGACACAGATACGGAAGCAAAAATAATAGAAAGGGTAATAATGTGGGAGCCAGTTGTAGATTACGATTAGTCATCCTTAATCGGATGATTTTTACATATGTGATAGTTGTCAGTGAGAGCTGCTCACCACGCTAAAATAGTGATGGATGCGCGAATCATCCACCCGCATGGAAAAAGAATTTTAAAATAAAATCATCGTTGGTCAGGTAATATCAAAGGTATGTATTAATGTATAGCGTTAATAAAACATAGTGTGAATAAAATTATGCCTATTAATATATTTTTGTATTTGGAGAGAAATAGTTTAGTGGAATTTCGTTTTGTAAATTGGGAAGAATGAATTCAATTCATTTTCAGCACTGTCTCATCTTGGGATTATTCAGAAGAAGTTTCATATGAATTACAATTATTTTTGCTAATAAAATATCTGATAGCAAAAAAGATCTTTAGCAATTTCAATACTAAAGACGTAGGTATATGAATCGAAAAGTACCTATTGAAATCATTAGAAGCAGTTGAGAAATAGTTATTTAACTAGGTAGTAGGTAAATCTGATTTTCTGCCGTGTGAAACATAAAATTTTTTCTCCGATTGTTTGGAAGTATGGAGAAAAATCAAATTAAAATTTTTCCAAGACGGATATAACTTCCAATTTTTAATATTTCTTCTAATTGTATGTTAAAGGTTATAGTTGAATCGTATTTTTTAATTATTATTGTCGATTGGATCTTAAATAGTATAGTTAATTTATTATAGTGTTTATCAACTTTTTTGGTCGGATACTTCAAAAAGGGCAAGATTTTAAAAAATTTGAAAAAATGATTTTTATAGCCTGGGCATTAAAAATCATTTTTACTAAGTGTTACTTCTATGATGGATGAATGTCACTGTCATTAAAACTGACGTTCAATGTAAATCGGAGAAAAAAAAATGTATTTTGTAGTTCATAGAGTTACCATTTGCCAAATATCAAACGCAAAAATTAAGGTGCAAAGACTAACGGTATTACAGTGCAGTCGCATTAGTTGGTACCTAGTTCTACATTTATGCCACCTGTTTTTCAGTTGATGGTGTTTTCACGTATCAGCTGACCAATTTTTTCATCTAATTTACACTGCGAATAACCACATACTTCAAACGGAAAATATATTAATTAGAATTTTGTTATATTCTCAGGGTCGGGGTCAGCGGACGGTCTTTTTATCAGTAATTTGCCAGCTGGTCAGTTTTTCTATCTTATACAGAGGTAGTATAAAGTATGGAACCCACTAAGTATCTCCTCAACGGTTTGATATGTTTGAATGAAATTGCTCATACCCGTCCAAGAAATTCAAAAATGCTATCAAATTTAATGTACCATTTTCGGTTAAACCGGAAATTCATATCAACTTTGCTATTTTAAATAGAACACCCTGTATATTTTTACTGTTCTGAATTCCTTGTGAAATTCTGCATAAAGTGAAACTTTCCATTCATATTTTTATTAAATAATTGAGGCTGTAATCTATAGCTTATCGTTATTTGACAATAAAATTAAAGATTTGACATTTCATCCATGGCTAACTAAGTCAAAAACGATAAATTATTGATTAAAACCTCAATTAATTAGTAAAAAATATAAATGGAGAGTTCTGCTGTATGCAAAATTTCACAAGGAGTTCAAAAATGTAAAAATATACAGGGTGTTCTATTTAAAATAACAAAGTTGATATGCATTATGATGATACATTGAGTTTGATATCTTTTTTCAATACCTTGAATCATATTCGAAGGGGATAATTAAAAAAAATAATTAAAACATATTAAAAAGTTGAGGAGATACCTACTAAGGAGGTTCCATACTTTATACCAACTTTATACTAACTCTGTACACGCAAAAACCTAATACATATTTTTTATATTACCTCATCAACGATGATTTTATTTTCAGAATTTTTTTCTATGCGGTTGGGTAGTTGGTTCGCACATCCACTATGTCAAATCATCGAATCAATTATGGCAAGAGCTATTACATATGAAAAAATCATACTATAGCAGATACCAAGAAAAATAGTGAGGAAATCACATACTCCGTGATGGTATATATCCAAGTATATTATACACTACAGGTTAGGAAAAAATACCAAAAAACCATCGGAAGAGAAGGAGAGAAAGAATAGAAAGGCAAAATAGAAACTTATTAATGGAATGAGATGTACTAATCAGAACAAGTATACTACGTGGGTTTGTGGCTTCGTTTGTCTAGGTTTTATAATATATAATAGATGGTAGATCACAGTCTACTTAATATGAATATTGGAACTACTTTCGCATTGACTAGTACGAGACCTGTAAGATGTTTCATGTCAACTGTCAGCGCTGTTAGTCTTTATAATCAACCCAGTTATTAATAACCAATCACTTAATTACAAATACTAAATAAAAAAGCGATACGAACAAAATAGTGATAAAAAGAACCATTTTAATCATTCTGTATTGAAGTTAGAATCTTTACTTTTTTTCGGTCTTCTTGTTAGATTGCTGAGAGGCTTTTTTCAATTTCGAACATTTTATTTGGAACTATTAGATAACATTTAATGTATATCTGATCAACATGCATGAATTCTCCTTTCTCTTTAACGAAACCTAGAAATTTTCTGTCTTCTGAATACAAGAAAGCTCTTGGCTTCACGCCTTCATATTGTTGGTGTAAAGTAATTATCCAATATGGTTCGTTCCACAGAAATTCTACGTTGATAAAAACGTTAGACACCAAATAAGTCATAATTATGGGAGACTTAGATCTATTCAAACTGAAAAGAATTGGGGAATTTATTGTCAAAGGTATTAGCGGATGAATTTCAGTAAAATGTGTTTTTGATTCATGTAATTTTATAGTAAAAGTACATCCATTTATTGGGCATAGGTGAAGTTGTTGTTGATTTATACATGTTAGTTCATGATCATATAAATCCTGACTTGAAAAACATTTTCCACATTTCCAAATACAATAAAAAAGTATATTTAGGAACTGGTTTTTAGGAATAATATTTTCAACTACTGACAACTCATTCAGTACGCATGAGCATTCAAAACATAATAAATTGTATTGGCCATTCGGCATCTTAACAAAATAGACGCTATCGTACAAGTCATGATCATCCTCCATTTCAAAATAATTAGATGTCACTAATGAACAATTTGAACAAGTTAAATTTAAATCAAATCTCTCATTCCCCCTAGTTATGGTTATATCAGTTTCTCTTATAATTTTTGACTCATAATTATAATTATTGAACTCTTCACCCAAGAAAATTTTTCTTTTTTGAAAATACAAATTTTTAGACTTGAATAATTTTAAAAACGTACTAGTTGCAATCAAACTTTGATCAAGCCTTACTTGTTTGGCTGGCATTCCAAAAACATATTTGGTACATTGTTTGATGTTAAAAAAAACTGTAATATTGGAAACTAACTGTTCAGCAACATTTATTGAAACAGTGGAACCCAATTTAGTATCTGTTGGATAACTAAGACATGGGATATCTATTTCTGTACATGTAGTCCCATTATTCACAAAAAAATTACAATGGAAATTATCATCTACGTTTGCTCCCAAACGCAACAAATTGATTTTTATCTCAATAACTTCATTAGTATCACTGTTATCAGAAATTTCACTACGACTCTCGGATAAATGCCGCCTGGTATCTTCAACACTGATTAATAATAAATCATCATCAACGTTGTAAAGAAAATATTGGTCAATTTCCTCAAAATTGTTGATTTTGAAAAAGGGATACTTTATAATCGAAGTTTCGTGCTTGTTATAAAAATGATACATGAATAAAAACGAAGACATCCTTTCAGGATTTATACAAATGGGACAGCTAAAAAAGCGTTGGTTACACTTTTGTTCATGTTGTATTACTTGGGAAGACATGAGAAGTTCTTTGCAGCCGTCGAATCTGTTGATGCATCTAAAAATACTTCTCTCGATAATCAAATTGTAAAGAGAAATTGTACCTTCATCACCATATCTTGTACATCTACCACATTTGATTATTCCACCGGGATATATTTTAACAGGTAAAACCGTTAAATATTTATTGCATGAATTGCATAGCTTTTCTTCCATAATATTACTGGGTATGAAAAAATCCATATTTAGGTGATTGATTCCTGAAAAAAATAAATTCAAGTGAGAAATATCAATAGATGGGGAAATCATAAAATAATTACATAAATTTGGACAGTGTGTGATATGATGACCATGACACAGATTACCCTAGGTAGGGTAATCTGTGACCATGATGTGATGTTATAAGTAGGTTATGACCTTGAAATTATTTACAGAGCTGTAGCTTCACCACTAGAAGGAACAATCGAAGACTAAAAATTACATTAATCTTATAAAGTAAGTCAAATAAACAATAATTAAAAATTCCACAATAGCATTATACAGTGTGGAAACCACTTATGGAATAAAATTCGTTATGTCATTATTTTAGAAAATTATAAAAAATGCCGAGACACGTCAACTTTTGAATTGAGTTGTGCGTTATGTAAACATGAATTTAAATGTACAGGGTGATTCACGCAAGTATGCCATAGTCGGTGTTTTTTTTTAATGAAACACCCTGTATATTGATAATGCCTGAAGTGGGAAAAATAAAGCAATAATCATAAAGTTGATATATTTCATTGATTAAAAAAAGAATACAATAAATGAAACGTTTTTTCACATATTTCAATGACAAACATGAAGAAAGATAGATGTTAGGAATTCAACAACAATGCTGGAAAGTTCAAAGTTGTATGGGAGAATAACTAAGTACTTCTGTCACTTTTTATTCAATGGAACATTTCACAATACATAGGTATCGCGACATCTACTATAAATAATAAAAACCAACTACGGATACTCAACATACTAACAAATAAGCAAATGAGTTAAAAAATCTGGACAAACTTGTCGTAAAACGTTGGTCTGCAGTTGTCAGGTTGGGATAATAGATAACACGTTAGGATGTCAGCGCTGATATACATAGGAGAATCTGCAACCACCACTAACAGCGTTACAGTTTTCTCATTAAATTAGAAATTTTAGTACTGACGGGACGCTATCGTTGTCAGGGTTAATTCGTTATTGAATAATTTTTGGTCCCTATCTGACTTAACGAAAAAGACTGCAAAACTTTGTTGTCAAATTGTCCAATAAAATGTGCAATAATGGATATTTACGTAATTAGTTATGAAAAGAGCGATATTGTTCAACAAGCGTAATATTTGCCAAAACGAGCGCTAGCGAGTTCTGCAAATTACGTGTGTTGAACAATGTCGCTCTCTTCATAACGTGTTTACGTACAACGTTTTATTTAATTCCGCGCTTTCATAATATTCAATAAAATCTTCAATTACAATTATAATATTGAAGTGGAATCAAATGGTGTTAGAAGTATTGTTACTATGATGTATTCACCCAGAAAATTGACTTACTTTAAATAACTGTGTCCTGAATAATGTTTTCAATGTTTATGAATCTCAAAAAACTATTGAATTAAAATAATGGGTTAATTGTACAGTTTAAATAATGGAATAATTGTCAGTTTTGACAGTACCTACCTAATTAATGAATTATTCTTTGAAACTCATGTGTATCTCTATGTTGAAACATAAACAGTTACGTAAAGTTTTTACATAAGTACTTTTCATAACTGATATATGAAGGTTATGAAAAATGTGACGTTACCTAACGTCAAGGAGTGACGTAAAGTGTCACATTTGATAGCGGAATTAGATAAAATATTTTATCTAAATGTGACACTATTTAAGTTTCAACATAGAGATACTACATGAGTTTCAAAGAATAATTTATTAATTAGGTGGGTACTGTCAAAACCGACAATTATTTAAACTGACAATTACCCCATAATTTTAATTCAATGGTATTTTAAGATTTATAAACATTGAAAAAAACATTATTAAGGACACAGTTATTTAAAGTAAATCAGTTTTCTGGGTGAATACTTCATAGTAAAAATACTTCTAACGCCATTTGAATCCACTTTCATATTACCATTGTAATTGAAGATTTCATTAAATATTATAAAAGCGCGGAATTAGATAAAACGATGTACGTAAACACCTTATGAAGAGAGCGAAATTGTTCAACTAGCGTAATTTGCAAATATTACGCTTGTTGAACAATATCGTTCTTTTCATAACTAGTTACGTAAATATCTATTATTTTTTTGACATTCTAACGATATGATAGTCTACTAGAAATGGAATCCAGTGAAGTGCACGCTCCAAGAACGGTTTTTATTGGGATAGCGGTTTTTTTCGCTTATTTTGGAAATGTTAATCAAACACGTTTGTTGTTACTTTTTTGTGTATGATTATTATAAAAACATTATTGTGGTTTGATTCCCAAAAAAATGAGAGAAAAAAGAATAAGTAATGCCATAAGGAAGATACGGAAGATATTTGTACTATCTCTGATCCAACATTTTTCATATGGCTACTTTAAAAAAAATTTTCATATTTGTTGCTAGATTACCGAAACATTGATTTTTTAATCCTCTTTTAATTATTATAACCCTTGACATTTTCTTTTATTAAATAATAATTTCGTATAGTAACTAGTACTTATAATATTTCATTTATCTCACCAAGCAAAGCATTAATTTTAAATCGAAAAACGACCACAAAAAACTCAAAATTGGTATCCAAATTTCTAGGTTATAAAACTTTTCCGAACTCGACTTGCAATTTCCCAGATAGCACAAACACGTTTCAAAGACATCTTAAAGACGTTTGTTCACGATATTCAGGACGTTTCGAAGATGTACGCTAATATCCAAAATATATTTTGAAGACGTCTTTAGGACGTACATTGTTACAAAACAAGGCGTCTTTGGGACATCCATTTTTGTACGTCTTTAAGACACACAGTTTTGGACGTGTTTATATACCATCTTTTTACTGGATGGAAATAAATGTTATAATGCCCTTTTATCTAATTCCACAATTGTATTAAATTCTTCTTATTTCTAATGCTTCCAAAGAATTCAACTGTAAATAATGTTGACAGTTATGTAAAAGTTCGATGCGGTGATTGGTGGAGTATGATTTTCTTCAAGCCAATGTTTTGCATAGTTTGACTTGTCTGGATGTTTATTCCTATAGCTACTGAGATGTTCACTATATCTTATTTCTAAATTTCTTTAATACTGACATATGTTAAAGTTAGGGAAGCGAATAGGGGAGTTTTCGGGAATACTCGAGCGTGGCAGTTGAAGATATGAGAGACCTTAGACCTAATAGAACAACTTTGGAAATTATTAGCTCTATGTTTGATGCACGCCTAGGATAGACGATCAGATTAGTAAAAAAAAACGACAGTCTGAAATACTCGAGCGCGTCAGATTAAGATATTGGGGGTTGATTTTAGTATCTTAGACTGAATTTAACTAATCTGACGATAAGTCCTTGACGCCGCCGAGTTATAGGGTCGCGAACTTGTAAAAAAAACGTTAATCCGGCATTCTCGAGCGGGGTTTTTTTATTTTTTCATTTTGAAGAATATAATCTAAAACTTACTAAAAATACAAAATCAGCCGGTTTCCGCATGACCGGAAGTATGGAGGAGCCATTTCGTCTTCCGAAAAACGCATTGCGGCATATAAATCGAGAACGATACATTTTACAAAAAAAAGGTACTTTATTTTATACAAAAAGGGTCTCTTTGCGAGGGGCGCAAGTCACCCAAGTGAATTATGGCCATAAATTGCGAGTAGAATACTATACTTTGTCCACGACACTTAATTTATTTATTAATAAATAAAAGTCAGTAGCGATTTGGCATATTACTAACCTCAAAATGTTGGGGCAGCTACTTCAAATAATTTGACATATATAGAGATGGGCGATACTGTAGAAAGTATCAATACAACGTACCGTTATAAATATATTGTTTTAAAATACTTAATATTAGAAAATATCGTTATGAAAAGTATCAATACTAAAAATTACAATATTTTATAGATACGATATATGTCAGGAACAAATTTCCTGAACAAAATACACAGATTTAATAGTTTATTCCATATTGTTCCCCCATCTCTAGTCGTGAATTATGAACCATAATACACTACAGTGTATTATGAACCATAATATATGGTTACATGAAAACATAAAAAAATATCTTTTCCGTCGACCGTGTATCAACATCTATTATCGTTCTCAAAATTGGACAAAATCATACATTAATGACCTCTATTAATGCATGATTCACATTAATCAACGATTTCTCTGTAGGCAACTCAACGCACATCTTATACATTATATTTATATTGACAGTTACCTGTGGTGTAGGCAACCAAACATACATTTCAGTGACATTATTCATTTTTGACAATGACGGAAAAGCTTTGTAACTAACACGAGTATTAAAAGGGCAATTAACAATCTCTAACAATAACGCACTCGCTCTGCTCGTGCGTTAAATTATCTCGATTGTTAATGGCGCTCATTAATACACTTGTTGGTTAAATAACTATAAAAACTACAATTTTTTTTGATATGTGATGGTTATGCGTTTTTCACGTGGAAACCATTGAGGAATACAAAATAAAAATAACTTCAAATGCCAGTGGCGTAAAAAAAAGAGGGGATATGTAACATATTCTTCAAAATGTACACCACTGGATCAAGAATTGAAACATCTTTTTTCATCAAAATATGCCCTTTTGCATTTAAAAACAACCTGCTAAATATCAAATCAATTTATTCATCCATTTTAAAGTTATCGAATCAAAACATTCAATTTTTCAAAACTTTAACAACCTGTATTTCAAAAAGTAAAGAAGCTGGACCCCTCAATCCTCATATCATTTTGTCCAATTTTACGAGAGGTATCTACATGCAATTGTTGTGTCATTTGAAAACACCCTGTATATACTAAACAAGATCACGTCATAGAAGTTTAAAACAGTACATTTATTTCATAATAATTTGTTCAAATTAACAATAAATGACTGATTTTCCATTTTTTGCTAACCTTATATATCTTATATCATTTATTATAAACAAAGTAGGTATTGAAATGTTTCAAACTTCTATGATGTGATCTTGTTAGGTAGGTATCTATGTATAGGAAGGGCTCCACGACGAGAGACATTTTCAAGAAAATTATTTTAAACATTTTTTTCAGTTTACAATAAACAAGGAAGTTTTTTTTTTCTTTCAGTTAGATGGCTTTGGCAAAAACCAATTAGCCAGATCAATTTTTAGTTATTTATGTCTTAAATTTATTGTTACACAGTTTTAACACCATTGACATCGTTTTGTTAATGGTTAGTATTGTGTGTCTGTAGTTGCTCTGTATAATGAAACTTTATTTTTCTTTTTAAATTTCTATTTTTTTTAATTAATAACAAGGAAGTTCAAGAGCATTTTGTTACGTTGAATAAAAATTAAACTTAAATAATAGAGATCCAGGAGTCAGGTCAAAATAAATTTTTTATTGTGACACAAAAACAACAGAACAATCTTTGTTTGTAGATGTGACTTATTTTCAACATTATTCATACCAATAATCACTTTATTTTGGTTATAATAGTTATAAGAGCTGCATGCATTCCAAAGTCTCCAAGATTGTGAATGTTGAAATGCTGTGAAAATAATATTATTTTTCACCTAATGAGGTAATTTTCATATTTAGTTTTTTCCCCCATTACACTTCGTTGGTCATGGTTCATATCAAAGAGGAGTAGGGCAAGATTTTTTTACTAGCATGCATCAAACTTCAATCATCCGATGTGTATCAGAGATTTAATAGTTAATGTACCTACTTGGACACTGTATTAAATTTCCTCATACCTATGAAGGAAAACTAAAATTGTTGTAAATATTTCCATTCATTCTGGATATTTTTTCACATACATTGATCGCACACAAATTACAATTATTTCACCTTAAACTGATGATCCACAAATGCCTTTTTGGTAATATTTTATTGAGATTCAAGGTAATTATGTGGGAGATCTAGATGACACTTCAAAGGAAACATCTTAGTTATCATTTGAATTAGAAAGAAATGAAGAAAAAAAAGGGAGACAGGGTAGAGTGTTCCAAAAAAGGCTTACAGACAAAAGTTGTTTTTTACTGAGATTAATATTGTTTGAAAAATCAAATAACTTCTATGAATTTAACGAGTTATCTCTGGAGCATGCCATATTTATATTGTTATGGTTTGAAGGCTTTGGCTGAAATAGAATCGAAAGATAATTGTTAATTTGAATTAGTTTGATAAAATATTAATCTTCATAATAAAAGAATTGTTACCTTCAATGAATACCTATAAACATTGAAGAAAAGAAATTAAAGTGAATTAATTGTATTAATTTAATAAACAATGTTTAAAAGCAAAAAAAAAACATAATTTTTTTTGTAGGAAATGGTTATCCACTAGCACAGGCCACATATAACCAATCCACTAGAACCATGGCTCCTGACACCAATTATTGCTCATCCTGGAGATGAAAATGAATGACAATTTAGCATAGCTCATAGAACAATAAGAAATGTAGTGGAAAGAACTAATGGAGTCTTAAAACAGAGGTTTTAATGCATATTTAAGCACCATACTCTACATTATGCACCAAGAAGGACCAAAGAAATTATTTATTCTTTTGCAATTTTGCACAATTTCTGTACCTATTTTTTAGGAAATGATAATTTACAATTTACAATAGTAAATCCAACTAAACATTTTGACGAAATTCTTTTTTCTCTTATTTTTTGGGAAATATTCGAAGAAATAAAAAATAAAAAACATTATTGTGTTTCGATTCCCAAAAAATAAGAGAAAAAAGAATAAGTAATGCCACAAGGAACTTACAGAAGATATTTTGATAAAAATTGTGTCCTGATGTTTTTTGTTAAAAAATTGTTGGTTCATGTGATGATTTAGCCCAAATAATAGAATTTAATCCTGAGTTAACTGTATAAACCCTCACTTGCAATTTACACATTTTTACAAATATATTGTGGAGTCATTTAGAAACAGTTAGTTTCATTTAAAACCATATGCATTTAATCCTGTTTTGTATAACCAAAATTTAAAAAAAAATTGATGATAATGAAAACTATGAGGAAGATAACAATAACAATACACAAAGAAACAATTTGCAAGAAGGCCAAAATGTAAGAGAATTCCTTCCATAATTGATAACCCATAAATATTTACAATAAAACTTTTGATATTTTGAGATAATTCTTTTTCCTTCCCCTTCCTCTCTTTCATCTTTCATGGAACAGTTCAGTTCCTGATAATCCCACCTCTACTAATATTTTTACAGCTTTCTGATAGTGCAAACATTATTATTTGATGTTACTTATTAATAAAAATATTACTTATAAACTTTTAGTAATACTAGAAGTACCTACCTACTTATTCTGAATGAATATGTACTTACAAATTTTTTTGACAACTAAAATTTCAATTTCAAGCCATACTTTGGTAATTAGGTACCTATGTGGTTTTGAAAAATTTATATACTTATATTAATGCGGATGAAAAAATAACTTTTGCAACAAACTTACCTTCACAACACTGATGAACACTAAAAGATTATGGAATCTTCAGCGTCTATAATCACTAAAAATTAATTATTTCTATTAGAACCGCCTTTTATCACTACAACAATATAATGTTTCAGGTGGATTATTGATCGAAATTGAATTTTATAAAAGTTAATAATTAAGAAATGATTAGGTACAACTTTCAAGCAGAAGTAAAATAAAATGCATAATTGCAAAATACACTCATAAAAGAAATTTGTCTATGCTACGCTTTTTATCTTTTATGTCTTTTTATTTTATTTGATTGTGATTGATGTTGATGATAACCATAGAATAATAAATGTATCACTCTATGGTGATAACTACAATATAAGTGATTCACAGAATATGTACGACTACGAGTCAAAGTCAGCATTAGGAATTATAACTCTATGATCTTATCTATGGTGAACTCTATGACAGAATAGAAAGGATATGTCATATTATATTTCTCTATGGGATATGTTTTGGAAATTACTTGTAGAGTTAACTCAGTGATGGGTATTAACCGGTTAATAATTTTTTTTAACCGTTCATTGGTTAATAACTAGTTATTAACTATCAATTTTTCACAAAAAAAATGTTTATCGGATTTTTGTGTTCTGCCCATTATTACAAAAACTCCAACATAATATTAGTTCATTTGAGATGTGAATAAAAGCTCAAGAATTCAGTCGCCGACGTCAGGAGTCTGCGCAATGCTATTTAATAGACCTAGACCAAAGAATACACCAGCTCAGTTAGCTGGTGTATTCTGTGCCTAGACCAGTTGCATGGGCTATTGTGGCTTTGGTGTAGTATGAATTATAAATATAGAGTGTGGAGCGAAGCATCTATAGTGGAAGTCAGTGTTGTTCCTGCTATTACGTTCGTGATAGATCTATTAGACACTTTTAGCTGGTCATAAGTTTTTACACGTATCCGTATCCGTATTGGAGTTACGTTGACGTAAAGAAATTGTCAAGAAAGCATCTTCAGCAGAAAACGTATCGCTTCGTTCTGTTTCTAATTGTATAACCTCAAAATTTTTTATTTTACCTTTTTATATTTCTGTAAAGCGTAAAATGGGGGCGATATTAAATAATCCATTGCTGCTAGACGAGGAAGATGATGAAATATAGCACAAATAGCACGTACTACTGACTTTGATCGGGATACGGATACGTTTAAGTATACGGAGTAGGGTACGTAACAATATGTTCAACGGATCGTATCGGCTGAGACGTAATGGGTCTACACATGCGCAGTTTTTTACGTATACGGATACGTGAGAAATTCAAGACAAGCAAAAAGTCTCTATTACCTTTCAACCATATCTTTTACCCTATTACGTTTTGATAGAAATCTATTACCTTTTCATGAATGATACATGGAAGGTGGCCACGAGTGATGATATAATTTGGCAATGACACTTGCTCACAGGATCGGAGCAGTTGAGGGCCAAAATTGACAAAAGAGTCTAAAAGAGAAGAATACTAAATTGCTAATGGCCGTTTGCACCAATTGATATTTAAGTAGACTTAAAGTAAAGTGTCGCTTTGAGAAAGTTTTGTTTTGCACCATGAACAACTGGTCATTTTAAGCTGCACCTAGCTAAGCTCAGAAAATCGCTCGCTTATTTTCCACTTATCCTCGATGTGGAGATTTCTAACCATAGAGAAATATAATAATTTTGTCTATGTTTCTAACCTAACATTCTTGTGTTTTCAATGACATAATATGCCAATGATTTTTCTGTTTTCGGGTTTTCGTTTTCCGTTGTCCAATGAAATTATTTCAAGTGTGTTTATTTTTTATTTTTGAAGAAGGATGTTTATGGAGGATGATTTGGAAGTATTGGATATTCTTGAAAATTGATTTTCAAGAAGACGATACGACCGTTTAAAAACTATTATGAAGAATAGGATGAAAAAACGTTTTTCCAAAAGTTCCGCTTGACCAAGCCAACTGTTTTACAGCTCGTAGAAATGTTAGAAGAATAAAATCCTTCGACTTTTAACAGCTTTTAATACGAAAAGTCACGAAAAACCATAGAGAAATAAATAAAACTAAACATAAATAGCGAGGTTGACAGATGTATTAAACAGTTAGCTAAGAAGCAGAGCAAAAACATTGCTGAAACTGAACATTAACTAAACTACCCTTAAATTTTAAGCTCGCCATAGCTATTCTAAGCTTATGCTTCTATTGGTGCAAACGGCCATAAATAATTTTTGGCCGTTTGCACCAATAAAAGCATAAGCTAAGAATAACTAAGGCGAGCTTAAAATTTAAGGGTCGCTTAGTGAAAGTTCAGTTGCACCAATGTTTTTCCTCGGCTTCTTAGCTAAGTGTTTAATACATTTGTCAACATCGCTTTTTAAGTTGAGTTTTATTGATTTCTCTATGGTTTCTGGTGACTTTTCGTTTTTATGGTTTGAAATAAATGTATTAAAAACTGTTAAACGTCAATTTTTGAATTTTTGAAAATCAAAAGATTTTATTCTTGTTTTCTTTATAAGAAAATTACTGATAATGGACACAGTTAAAAATAAGAAAATCAGATCGGCAAATTATATAGTACAAGAGAAAGAGCTGCTAATATCTTTAGCTGCAAAGTACAAAGATATTATTGAGAATAAGAAAACTTCTTCGTAATAATTTTTACGGTTGTACCGTCTTCTAGGAAATCCATTTTTAAGAATGTCCAATATTTCCAAATCATCCTCCATAAACATTCTTCTTCAAAAATAAAGAATCACACCTGAAATAGGAAAACGCAAAACGAATACCCGAAAACAGAAAAATAATTGACATATATCAATCAAAACACAAAAATGTTAGGTTAGAAATCTCCACTTTGAGGATAAGTGGAGTTTAAGCGAGCGATTTTCTAAGCTTAGCTAATTGGAGCTTTAAATGACAAGTTGTTCATGGTGCAAAGTAAAACTTTCCTAAAGCTCCACTTAACTTTAAGTCTACTTAAATATTAATTGGTGCAAACGGCCATTAATCATGGATACTTATATCTAGTCTCCATGAATTTTATGTTCTAAGAAATAGCTCTGGTCGAGGTGTCAAAATTTTGAAATTTCATAACCCTATAAATAAACCCCTTTATCCTGTATATATTTGGAAATAAAAATAAGAAGAGCAAGCTATTACCTTTTTCAACATTCTATTACGCTTTTGCGTGGTAATCTGTTACCAAAAATTTTTTCATATTATATATAGGAACAACGCTGGTGGAAGCATAACAGAGAATTTAACTTTGAAGATTCTTCTTCTTCTTTTTAAAGTTGCCGCCTATTCAAACAATTTTCAACTTAGCGCTAATTAACACTAAAAACTGGTTAATTACATAGGTATGGTTATTAACTGATTAGTTAAGGTGGATTCGTGCAAGAGAAAATTGAAACTAATGTGCCTATTCTGTAACTTGTCGTTACGGTAACGATTATTATGTTAACGATAATTTTTCAGAGTTAGATTCTGTAATAATGTCGTTACATTAAAATCTAGGGACAAAACATAAGGATGATATTTTCACAATTTTATAAAGGTTGGTATAATTTTTGACATCTGTAGCTGTTTTGTTAGGTTAAGAAAGGATTTTTGATTGACATTCACGTAATTTTTTTTATGGAAAAAGACGAAGTTGAAAGTCGGTCCATAAAGACAACAAGGTCACTATATATAATGTATTTGGATGTACAAATAAAGCCTTCAGGGACAACAAATTGATCGGCTAACGTTAGATTGTGATGACCCATTTGAATAATCTACACCAACAGATTTTTGATAACTCCCATGAGCTAGGAAATGAATGGTTCTGAAAACCTAACTATGGGAGGTGTTCTAGTATTACGACTACAATGATTAAAATAAGGCAACAAGTCCTGGAATAATTCATAAGCAGCTTCACTGTTTACTCGATACATCTGCCGCAACACTTCCTCAGGCAACGCAAAGGGGTTACTTCGGTCTCTTAAGTCTCTTAAAATTAGTCCTTCGTGTCTGTCTGAAAATATTACATGTGTATAGCTTAGATTATTTTTCAACCCTTATATGAATTTACCTTCTATTCAATTCATTAAAAATAATACGTAGCCGTTGATCCATCTTAAATAAAATATAGTCTTTGTATAAGGAACACTGTTTTTATGATATTGAAAAAAAAACACAACAAACCTCTTAACCAAAGACTTGCTAACCCGATTACGACTGCTGCATAGCTGACGTTCGTCATGACATTTTTCATTAAATCTGCTTATAATAGGAATAACTTGTCAACGCCGCGTCGGATTTACAAATTCAAAAAACTACCGTAAAGCTAATATTAAGTAGAATCAGAAGACATAATCGTATACAGGGTGTTCAATTTAAAAAAACCAAATTAATTTTCACTCCACAAAAATTAGCCACCCTGTATACATAAAAATATTTTACAATTGTAGTCCGAGTGACACCGTATAAACCTACAAGAAATCTTGTTGATACCTCTTTTAGTTTCGGTGCTAGAGATCGAGTGGAAATAATTGGCGCACCCTGTATATATTTATATATTATTGAATATGCAAGCTCAACAATTAGAATAACTTTAAAAATACACTTGAGCAGAATCAACTAAACTCAAACACGATCTATCATTATAAATCAGCATAACCTCTCTATTAACAGAGGCAACTACTACAGGGTATGTGAATTATTGCTCAGAGCTAGCCTAGCTCTAGGGCATATTCCAAGAACCTGGCAACGCATCAGAGCTACATTTATACCAAAACCTGGTAAATCTGGACAGGACACGACTAAAGCTCTGAGACCAATCAGTCTAATGTCATTTGAGTTGAAGACTCTTGAAAAACTTCTCGATAGACATATCAGAGACGGTATACTGGCTACAAGACCACTACACCGAGATCAATATGCATACAGAGAGGGAATCAACCGAAACAGCATTACATCAACTCGTAAAAAGGGCTGAATACGTGCTGGAAAACAAAGAGGTGCTGCTCGCAGCATTTCTAGATATAGAAGGAGTTTTTGACAACACCTCCTATGAATCCATAGCCAAGGCAGCGAGGAAATTTGGGATCGATGCCACGAGCTGCAGGTGGATAAACTGCATGCTCAGAAGCAGGCTAATTGAAACAATTCTTATGGGGGAGACAATGGCCGTGCGTGCAACCAGGGGTTGTCCGCAGGGGGAGTACTGTCCCCGCTGCTGTGGAACCTGGTCATGGACGGGCTCATCAGAACCCTACACAGAGAAGGACGACGACTTGGTAATTCTATCACAAGGTAAATACAACAGTACAACCAGAGATATACTCCAGATGGCTTTAAATGTAGTAACAGGCTGGACCGTAAAAGAAGGCCTCAAAAACACAGATAATTGCGTTCACCAGAAGAAGGAAAAGGGAAGGACTTTGCCCTCTGACGTTCCAAAGTGAACCAATACGATTGTCGGATGAAGTAAAATATCTTTTGGTTATCCTAGACCCAGGTTTAACTTGGAACCGACAGCTCCAGCACGTGATCATTAACGAAACTTCTTAACTACGGGTTGTGGTTGTGAACTGCTGTTTGTATTGTACCAAAGAAGCTGTGTGCAAAAAAAAATATTTAAAGATGGAAAACTGACCCGTGGCGCCCTCTATTTGTACTGGTGGCGCCACCTTGAGAATCCCGTCAGTACCTCTAACACAAATCATATGGTTGTGAAGAGCCGAAAAAGAAGATTCCTGTAATTTTACAGTTTTTGGCTGCATATTTAAAATTACTGTAATTTTACTTCTATTGCAAATTGACATTTATGGTCCATTTTTTGGTAATTCATTTAAAGTTACTCAACAAGTAAAATTGAATGAAATGTCAAAAATGGACCATATAATGTCTGAAGTGAGAAAAATGAAGCAATAATCATCAAGTTTATTATATATTTTATTGAATAAAAAAAGTATACAATTAATGAAACGTTTTTTTACATATTTCAATGACAAACATGAAGAAAAATAAATGTTCAACAACAATGCTGGGAAGTTCGAAGCTGTATGAAAGAACAACTACTTCTGTCACTTTTTATTTGTTAAAACATGTTTTTTATAAATATAGAACTTACCGGATGCACCTTACATTACAGTCTCTCACAATGGATATTCTCGACATTGTCTCTTAAAGTAAAAGTCCCACTATGAACAATAAAAACCAACTATGAATACTCAACACACACACTCCCAAATAAGCAAAATAGTTTTTAAAAACTCAGGATACACGTTGTAAAACGTTGGTCTGCAGTTGTCAGGTTAAGATCATAGATAACACGTTAACACGCTGATATCTGTGGAAGAATTTGCAACTACCACTTACGGCGTTACAGTTCTCACTAAATTAGAAATCTTAGTACTGACGGGACTCCCTATATGGCAGCACCCTCGCGCCTTCGGAGATCCCCTACCCTGGCTGTGTGTATTTTTTGGTTTGTACCCTTTTGCATGCGACTTATAAGTGCTGTCACAGTGACAGTCTGTGAATCCCGACTGTCACCGATCAGGTTATCTATTTATAAAGTGTCAACGGTGATACATATACTACACTCATTGTTGGAAAACAATCCAACACATTTATTTATATTTCAATCTTCTAAGCGTGACAACTCTGCAACGTACGAAATTCACCAGATGTGGGTTCTTAGGTCGACCCGTTCCTTTTCCCCGCCTGGGATCGGCCTATCTTAAGTTAGCCACTTGCCTTTTTTGATACAAAAAAATGGAGTTTGACAACGAAAGCCAAAAGGGCGACATCTCGCAAATACCAAAAATTGTGCTCTTTAATTCAAAAGCAAAGTAAACTTTAACTCACTCTCTTACGGTTGCCGAAAGCAAGCTTCATACGCGAAGACGTATATTGTATATCTGTAAAAAGTGCGGTATTTTAATACGCTCTCTAACGTGCTTACAAAGCAGTAAAGTGCGGTATCTCTCTCTCTCTCTCTCTCTCTCTCTCTCGATGTCTCTCTCTAACGTGCTTTAGAACCATTATTGTGTAATGTGTAAATAATTTTGTAAATACTTATAAATATTGTTTACCCAAAATAAAACACATTGTTAAGTTTACGCAGCAGTGTATTATTACAAAGTTTAATGGTTCTACACCATTAAAAGTGGTCCTAATCGAGCCGGATTCAAATCTCAAATCTCTACACTATTTTTCATCTATATTCGAATCAAATCAGTAATTAGTGACTCTTATTAATTGGTGAAATTATATCTCCTCGATTTCAAAAACTGTATTCTCTGTGGTCCTCCGAAGAAATAACCCAATTAATACAACTGTACCTACTGCAATTAAACCTTTATTGGTTCTAAAGAATACCCACAGCTCGAGCGCTGATGCCAGATGTCAACGTTGGACAAGAAAAAAGAAAGCTTATCTCACAAGGGCTGGGAATAGCGTTCAGGTGAAAATCCAGTATAAACTCAAGGGATTGTTATCAGTAATAAACTCTTATTTACAATAAGCCATTATGGATCTAAAAAAGGTAGTGTCGCGGTAAGAACTTCAGTTCCTTTTAAGCAAAAATTATGTAATACATCTGACGTTATAGATAAACAATTTGCATATTTCTCGGTGGTCGAGTAGTAAGCAACCAACTCTCACGCGGTATACCCGGGTTCGATTCCCCGTGAAGAAGTTTTTTTTATTGGTAATTTTATTTTAAAATAATTATTCTGCTTGAAATTAATAACGACAACAGGTAGACGATTAAAATATTTAGCAGAATATTCATTATTATAGATAATGGTACGGTACCCTTCAGGGAGTCCAACTGGCAACATCTACTTATAACAGCATCGTATATTTAAAAAGGGAAGCCGTAGCATTATACAAATTGGACATTCAAGAACTGTACGTTTACCACAAAAAAATTAGTGGAAACATAAAATGGAATTGTTAAATTTTCAATTTGAAGCTATATTACAGTTTATAGAAATTTTTATTTACTAGATTTTTTCTTAAGTGGGTCGTAGAAAAAATATGCTGGTCGACTCGTGTGGATTGTCCTTATCGCACTTAAACGATTGAGCACTCTGCCTACGGCATCGTGCTCAAACTTCGTCCTCGTGCGATATGGCCATCATATCCACACTAGTTGCACAAACTACCATTTCTATCAAAATTTGCCCTTTTACATTTAAAAACAACCTGCCAAATGTCAAATCAATTTATCCATCCATTTTAAAGTTATCGACTTAAAACATTCAAGTTTTCAAAATTTCAACACCCTGTATTTCGAAAAGTAAATGTGCCAGACCCCCTAATCATTTTGTCCAATTTTACGAGAGGAATCTACATGCAAGCGTTGTAATTACCCTTAACGTTCGAGATGCTTATACCATTTTTGGCGCGATCGTATTGAAATAAATTCCGAATAAAATAATTTAAATTTCTTGGAAATGAACGAAATGTCAAAAGTGACATTTATACTATTTTGCATTTGGTGAAATTGTTTATTACTTTTCGACGTCTGAACGGTAAGTAGAGCACTTACCGACGTGTTAAACTTAGAAACCAGTAAACACAACCTATCGTCCTGACAACCGATGCTGTAAATAAACAAAAAAGATAAATCGCGCAAAAAAAACTATGGAAATAATAGTAAAAATTTACCCGAACAAATTCTAGTAGATCACCAGCACTGCGAATACCAGCTTTGCATAGAATTTCAATATAGCATCGGTGGTTCAGTGGTAGAAAACTCGCCCTCCACGCGGGCGGCCCGGGTTCGATTCCCGGCCGAAGCATATGAATGGCTGCTTCGTAAACGAGAGAGAGACTCAGGAGAGAGCACACGCACGCAAGCAAGGCACATAACGAAGCAACGTAACATAACGTAACGTAACGGTCAGATCTTTTGCGTCGCGACTCCCGGTCGCTCAAACATAACCTGACGTAAAGAACTAAAGTTCCAATAATTTACTTAAAAGTAGGAAAGCTCTCAAATCTCAAATTACTCGAATTTTTAATTGGGTACAAACTAGCAAAGACACTAATACAGACTCTTTTGAATTTATTAACCGCTTAGAAACTGTAGAAGATGTTGTAAATAAATATAATGATGTTCAGGATGAAATTGAAAATTTATATTATGACGATTTAGACAATAAGCTATCTCCAGATTCTGAAAACAGAATTGCCACCGAAGAGAAATATTTTAGCACACTCTCGTTATTGAATAATTCCATTAAAAAACTTGATAATCAAGACAAGGAGAGTAATTCTTCTGGTGTTCCTTAAATAACTAGCTCGCACAATACAGGTATGCTCAATGGAAAGTTGTCAGTGAAATTACCATTGATCAATATACTCATTTTCTCAGGTCAATTAGCTGAATGGTATAGCTTTTTTGATTTGTTCGAAAGTTAGATAATAAATAACCCTCAGCTCCACTCTAACTCAGAAAAATTCTCTGATTCAAAAACTCTCTCACAAGGCGAACCATTAAACATTATAGACGGTCTAAAAGTAACAAGTAACAACCGCTATCGATTTGCTAAAAAGTCGTTATGAAAATAAATATAAGGTGGTCAATTACTATTTTCATAGTCTGATGTCTTCTGAAGTTATGCAAAAATGTAATTCTGCAGCCTTAAGAGATTTTGTAACACACTGTAGAAGAAATTTAGAATCTCTCAAAAATCTAGATTTCTCAATTGAAATTTTATTCTAAGCACTCTTAGTATATATTTTAGAGCAGAAAGTAGATTTTATCTCTAGAAGGGAGTTCGAAGAGAACAGAGCAACCGCAAATTTGCCAACCACGGTCGAATTTCTCGAATTTATGGAACACCGCTGTGTCATTCTAGAAAATCTTGCATAATGGTAATTCCACCTCTGATTCCACCCCAAACTCATCGCAATTTAATGACAACTGTAACTATTGTAATGATACCTTCCATAAAATTTACAGTTGTCAAAAATTCAAAGCAATGCCAATTTTATCGATAGGTCAAATTTCGCTAAAAATAGAAAACTGTGCATAAATTGTCTAGGCAATAAACATTCCACAAATACTTGCTCCTCCAGGTCAGGATGTTTTCATTGTAACGGTCGTCATCACACCTATTTACATTTTGATAGGTCCAGCCCAAGTTCCGAGCGACAACCCCGTCGCGCAAATCCTCAAAGAGACCGGTCACACTTTCTTGGAAATAGTCTTTCAAATTCAGAAGGCAGGTCTAGTGGTTTCCCTCAATTGAATCACGATAACAATAATCGCAATGATGACTCTCGAAACACGCCAAATTTGGACGTGGCTATGCAGCCGTCGTCGTCTGGTAGTCAAACGGCGTCCATTCATCACTTTACTTTAAATGAACGTGGACATCATGTGTTATTAGCAACAGTTAAGGCAACTAAATCCTAAGAACTGGAACAGTAAAAGTTCTCTTAGACAATGGTTCACAATCGTCATTTATAACTCGCTCCCTAGTTAAAAAGCTAGGATTAATACCTTACAAGCACTCTTTGCATATATCTGGCATCTGTGATAATAAAAGCGTTTCAAATGAAATGGTAACTACTTTCATTCACTCTCGCGTAGACGACTCCAAACGGTACAATATTTCATGTGCTGTTGTCGAAAAAATAACTCAAAAGCTTCCTCAAATCCCCATACTAGCACATAGGTTGCCAATACCCCAAAATATATTGCACAACCTTGCCCACCCCGACTTTTCTACGCCTTCTGATATTGACATTCTGGCTGGTTGTGACATATATCACAAATTATTGACACGTGGGTTTGTAAGAATGGGAAACGGATTTCCTACTCTAATAAACAGTCATATGGGATGGATTATATCCGGATCCTTGCCAGACGAATGCATTTCAGATGAGACTCCGCTGTATTCGCACACTCTTCTCACGGTAGCTGAAGCCACTAGTAACCTAGAGCTTCATAACCTTTTAGCGAAGTTGTGGGAAACTAAAGAAATTGAATATGAATCTATCACTTTTTCCACTAATGATAAGTTAGAAGAGATTTTCAAATCAACCACAACAATTTCAGAAAATTGATCATTTCAAGTAAATATCCCTCTCAAGAATACCCAAGAACATAAAAAGTTGGGTGACTCTCTGTATATCGCAAAAAAGCGCTTCTTCTCTCTTGAAACTAAATTACACAAAAACCCTTCCCTATTTAATGAATGCAAGCAGTTCATAGATGGATATGTGTCCTTAAATCATGCAAAATACGTAAAATTAAACGCAATTAACTCTCTATCAGAAAATAAATATTTCATACCCCACTTATGACGTGTTATAAGGGAAGAAAGCAAATCTACTCGTCTACGTGTTGTTTTTGACGCTAGCTGTAAATCAAGCACTGGCGCTTCCCTTAATAACGTAACTCGCAAAGGATTCCAGGTACTGCCTGATCTATATGATATTTTATTCCGCTTCAGGTTTTTTAAACACGTTCTCACCGCTGATATTCAGAAAATGTACAAACAAAAATAAGAATTAACCCGAGTGAAACATTTTTGGATCATTACTTAGATGCAAATGCTCTATTATCTCAGACATACGTCGATGACATTCTCGGTGGGTGTGATAAATTAGAAAATCTTAAAATATTGCATTTCCAATTAAATTCTCTACTCAATAAATTCGGATTCAAGCTTCATAAATGGAGATGCAATTCTCAACAATTCCTTAAAACTATCTCTAATACTAGCTATGAAAAAGTTATGTAAATCTAGATGAAATAAAGTTCTTGGCCTAAAGTGGAATCCACTATCAGACAATTTGCAAATTTCTGTTCCTCTCTCTTTTGAAATTTCTCCTGTCACAAAAAGAAACATACTGTCCGTACTATCCCAGTGCTTTTATCCTCTAGGTTTGGTGAGCCCTGTTATCGTCAAAGGGAAAATTCTCATGCAAACATTGTGGATCAACCAGCTAGAATGGGACACGGAAATCACTGACACTCAAATTCTAAATGAATGGGCAAAATTCATGTCGAGCCTCTTAACTCTACAAACCTTAAAAATACCCAGATTAGTATTTCAGGATGGCGAAATAGAATCTATTGAACTTCAGGGATTTTGTGACGCCTCTCAGAAAGCTTTTGGTGCGTTACGTGCACCCTACTCACTGCAAAGTTACGTGTTGCACCGGTCAACAAACAGGTGACAATTCCCAAATTAGAACTTTCCGCAATGGTATTACTTTCTGAACTAACAGTAAAAATTTCAAACATTTTGGCAGGTAATATCCCCGTCATCTCTGTTTATTTATGGTCCGACTCACAAATTGCTTTAGGCTGGTGTAAAAACAGCCCTCACAAATTCAATGTACCTATTTGTCGCTAACTGCACAACAAAGGTACAAACTCTTACAAAAGATTATCATTGGTTTCACGTTGGCACGGCCAATAATCCAGCCGACATCATTTCTCGCGGTAGTTTAACCTCCGGAAATTTAAATTTTTGATTCTCAGGTCCTCAATTCCTGTATGATGCAAATTTGGACTTTTCAAAACTTGAACAATGTTCCAATATCACAAATCTCCCGGAAGAACGAAAAGTATCCTCACTGCCAAATGTTTGGCAAACCATTTTCTCAAATTTTTCTTTTTTTACTAGAATCCAACGCGCAGTGGCGTACCTCTTTAGATTTATGAAGTGGATAAAAATAAAAAATAAAAATTTTCAAACACTTTGACTGTCGACGAATTGCAAAAATCCCTTGTATCTATTATCAAAGCTATTCAATTATCACACTTCCCAAAGGAATTTCACGAATTAAAATCCTTCAAGCATACTAGTAACAAGCAATTACGTAGCTTAAAACCATTTATTGACAAGAATGGCCTATCAAAAGTGGGAGGGCGCTTGGTAAATGCTCAAATTCATTTCGATCAGAAATACCCAATTCTACTACCCTCCAAGAACCACACTGTCACGCTAATGCTCAAAAATCAGCACAGCGGTCCAAAAAAGGTTTTGTCTAACTTTAGCCTCCGATATTGGCCTCTGTATGGTTTGCGTGAAGTTGAAAGAGTTATAAGAAACTATAAAACATGATTTAGATTTAATGCTCAAATAGCCCAGCAAATTATGGCCGCTCTACCCAAAGACCGACTTGAAGCTTCATGCCCGTTTCAGAAAATAGGTATAGATTTTGGAGGCCCCTTCTCGATTAAATCTTCTCCACTTCGGAAAGCTTCAACACTTAAATGCTATATTGCACTGTTTATCTGCATGGTTACAAAAGCAGTGCACTTAGAGCTCGTCTCCGGTCTCTCAACGGAAGATTTTCTCCTCAATTGTCGTATATCTGGAATTGTCCCACAAAATTGCACCGAGGAACCATCTCTGACACCTTTACATTCTCATTCGTTCTTGGTCAGTAGTTAGGTTAGGTTAGGTTAGGGGTCAAGCTTGACGTCACCAAAGGGGAAGCTAAGAGGCCTCGGGTGCACAACACGCCACCAGAGGCCAGGCAAGCTCCAAAGAAGGTGTGCACGGTCCCTGGTGAGCACAAGTCGTACGGGGAAGCTGCAAGCAGCGACCTCAAGGTGGCCATCATCCGCGATGGTTATCCAGACAATCTGCTCACCAAGGAGCAGTACGCTCATATCCTCACGCAACTGCATGAGGATATGTACAGGACTGGCGCCTCATTTGTGCCGAGCTTTGAGGGACACTCGTTTGCCCGGGGAGCCGTTATGGTGACCTGTGCAGATGGGGGCTCTCTGGCTTGGCTCAAAGATGCTATAGGTAAAATTAAAAACGAGGGACTGGCGCTCAAAATCATTGAGCAGTCGGCCCTCGAACAGCTTAAGAAGGCAATGGTTTGGGTGCCAGCGCCGATCGAGTCTCCTCCCCAAGAGGTCCTCAGGAGGATCCGGATTGGTAATCCGACCCTGAGGACTGAAGGGTGGGTGATTCGGGACTCCCGATGGGATGCTGCCTCTTTGAGGCAGAATATTGTATTGGGGCTCGATCCTCGATCGGTGGTGGCACTCAACCATACGAAGGGGGAAATCCGGTATGGGCTCGGGAAGGTTAGAATTATCTTCCCGGGAACTACGGAGACTCCGGAGTAAATTATTGATGGGTAAGGAGGTACCTCTAAAGATATTCAATGTCTGTTGAAGGGGCCTTAAAATTTACCCAGGTTAACTTGCAGCATTGCCGTGCCGCTGCAGGAGTATTCGCGCAGAGGATGGCAAAGCTGCAGACAGGCATATGCCTCATACAAGAACCATGGGTATATAAAGGGCATGTGCGAGGCTTAGGCACACCCGGGCGTAGCTTATTCTATGCAGTGGGTGAACCTAACCCTAGAGCGTGCATTTCTACGCACGCAAGTGTAAGTGCAATACTGATAAAGGAACTTTGTTTCAGGGATCTAGTGAGAGTGGACTTCCTGGTCAGGAATAGTACGAGGCATAGTTTAGTGGTATGCTCTGCTTACCTGCCCTATGATTCACCAGAGTTACCACCTACTGAGGAGTTCCGCAAGGCGGTGGAATACTGCATGGTCAGGAAACTGCCTCTTCTTATTGGCTGCGATGCCAATGCGCACCACACTATGTGGGGTAGCACAGGCGTCAATAGCACGGGAGAGGCTTTGCTTGACTATCTAGGTACCACTGACTTGCAACTACTCAACAGAGGGACGAAACCAACATTCCGAAATAGGATTCGGGCTGAAGTCCTGGATGTGACGCTTGCGTCAAGTAGCGTTGTAAGTATGATAAGGGACTGGCATGTTAATGATGATCCGTCATTGTCGGATCACAATTACATTTGTTTCAGTTACAGGGTTGCTGTTGAAAAACAATCAATCAAGTATAGGGACCCCAAGACTACCAACTGGGAACGGTATAAACTGGATCTCGCAAGGAGGCTTGGCGGTTTCCCTAGGAACTTTAGCAATAATGATGAGATCGATTGGGCCATAGCGGAGCTGGGCTCGATTATTGTCTCGTCATATGAAGAAAACTGCGCCGAAAAAACGAGGAAGGAGGGTAAGGGCCACAAATGGTGGAACAAGTCTTTGGATTCGCTACGGCAACATACCCGGCGCCTATTTAATAGGGCTAGGAAGACAAAGTCGGATCTGGATTGGGAGCAATACCGCCAGAAACGAAATGAGTACAAGAGTGCGGTCAGGTTGGCTCGAAGAGATGCCTGGCGGGCCTTCTGTGAGGATATCGTCTCGGTACCTCAAATGTCAAGGCTGCGCCGGATCTTAACGAAATCACCGGACAGCGCTCTAGGCTGCATGGAAGCCGCACCGGGTGTTTTCACCGGAACCCCGGTGGATACCTTGCAGCATCTACTGGAGACACACTTCCCCGGTTGTGAGGGAATCGAGCGGGAGTGTCCTGACGTGGGATATGTAGGTATACAGCGACCATGTAAAGAGGACTATCTTCTAGCAAAAGAAATAGTCACATACGAGCGGAGTACTTGGGCGATACGGTCATTCAGACCATACAAGTCTCCGGGGAAAGACCAAATCTTCCCGGCTTTGCTTCAACAAGGCTGGGAGGCCGTTGGCACAATTCTGGTGCATATCTTTCGGGCCTGTTTGGCACGCAGGTATGTCCCTGAACAGTGGAGGCAGGTGAAAGTCGTCTTCATACCGAAGCCGGGTCGTACCACATATACGGTGGCTAAATCCTTTAGACCCATTAGCCTAACATCCTTTGTGCTGAAAACACTGGAGAGGGTGGCTGATCGATACACAAAGGAAAAGGTTGGGCTTAGGTATCCTTTGCACAACAATCAACATGCTTTTAGGTGTGGCAAGTCAACTGAAAGTGCCTTACACCAACTGGTAACTCAGGTGGAGAAGGCGCTGGAAAATGGCATGATCGCCCTGGGAGCTTTCTTGGATATACAAGGGGCGTTTGACAGCACCCCTGTAGGATCCATGTGTAGGGCTGCGGCAAATCATGGAATAGAGCCAATGATCACTCACTGGCTTGGGGCCATGTTGTGCCACAGTACAGTAGAGGCCACATGGAAATACCATGTGGCAAAAGTAATCGTCGCTAGGGGATGTCCGCAAGGGGGTGTTCTTTCGCCCACATTGTGGAACCTAGTCATTGACGAGCTAATAACCCTTTTAAACGGTGAGGGCTTTCTAACGATTGGGTATGCCGATGATATCGTTGTCCTTGTTGTTGGAACGCACATTACCGTTCTCAGGGACCTCATGCAAAGGGCTCTGAATAGGGTACATGGGTGGTGTAACGAACACGGACTTGCAATTAATCCTGCCAAGGCTGAGATAGTTGCTTTCACCAAAAAGAGAGGTATAAGACCTGAGGGTCTAAATCTTGATGGAGTACCACTGCCGGTGGTTGAACAGGTGAAGTATCTAGGAGTGATCCTTGATAAATCACTGACATGGAAGGCTCATCTTGATAGTCGCCTAAGCAAGGTGACAAACACGTATTGGGCCTGTAGGAGAGCCATTGGTCCGAGGTGGGGACTGACCACCAAAACGATCATATGGTTCTATAGAGTGATTATGCTGCCTATGCTCACATATGCGGCTCTGGTCTGGTGGCCGAGGGTTACCTTGGTCACGGCTAGATCGCAACTGGCACGCCTTCAAAGGGTGGTCAGTTTGGGGGCAACTGGCTGCATGAGAACTACACCAACTGTTGCGATGGAGGTGATCCTTGGTCTTCGGCCTCTTCACCATGTGATCGAGGCTGAGGCGGGGAGGGCTTTCCTGCGCTTGAAACGGCTGGGATACGTGCGAAGAGGGGAAGAGTGCAGGCACGTCAAGAAGCTCCGGCTCCTGGAAGATATTCCAGTTCTGGCTCGAGCGGCTGATGAATGCCTGCGTGAGTACTACTTCGCTACCCCATACAGGGCCATGATACGGGATAGAGAGTCCTGGGAAAAAGAGAGGAATACACAGCTTAATGGGACCGTCTGGTACACAGATGGCTCATGCTCCGGTGATAGAGCAGGGGTTGGAATTTACTCCAGGAACCCAAGAACACAGGTTTGTGTACCATTGTGTGAGGGTGTATCTGCATATCAGGCCGAGATATATGCTATCTTGGA